>JAOWBB010006353.1:7882-28864 GCA_028565995.1 Ricinus marginatus | reverse complement strand
TTCCCCGTTGAGAAAGGAAATAAATGGAAAAGTTGCGGGATTGCCTTTCAGGTTTATTGCCGACTTCCGTACGGCTTAAGACGGGGTTTCTCATTCCGGCGGCAAAGTGCGTTCGCAAGTAGTTCTTGACGTGTTCCGTGATGGATTCATCTTGTGTCCATTCGACGCTCGAAAGGGTGAGGATTATATCCTTTCTTAAGGGTGCTGTTTATCTTTCAACCCCTGTTTTATTTTTAGGATCAGATTTCACCGATGAAGCATAACTCGGTTTCACCCCGGTTCATAAATATTATCTCGCTGCTGACCGTGTGTGATATATGAAGGATATTTTCCTCTTTATTTGCTTTCCGCCAGCTTCCAGTTGCGATCCCATATTTCCGCCGAAAGCACTAAAGCTAATTGCTGAGGGAGAGCTCGCCTCACTTTTTTTTTTTTTTTTTCTTCCGTCCTGCGGGACCCCGTGGACACTTTTTCATTTCGCTTTGATGTGCCCGGGCCACGGCGCCGAGGAACGATCGAGGTCTGCGGTGTCCGGGGGTAAATTTTTTCCTCCCCTGGGGATTTCTCCGTATGGGGCGGGGGAGGGGGGGTATCTTCCGCGCTGAATTTACAGTTCCCACCCGAAAAATCATCGGGTTCCCGGCTATTCGCATGGCTCGCGCGTGATTTATTACGGAAACTTCTCACGCATTCCTTATGCCAAGTGCCCTTTCCTGACCCTTTTCATCTTCTTTCTCATTTTAATATCGCGCGGGTCGAGAACATTCCTTTTTTTCGAAATTATTCGAAGCTTTTCCCTCACAGAATTTTATCCAATTTTCGCCCGGTGGAGGAACAGGGCGAAACGTGCTGAAAACTTTTCCCACCTTCCTCCTTTTTCGTGTTCCCTGCCCCCGTTTTTCCCGTGCAGATTTGAAAGCGATTCAATTAAAAAGGACGCGGGATGAAGGATTGCTTCATTGTATTTGCCTTTCAGTGATGGAGTCGAGACGATAATTGTTGAATTAATTTCGCTGATACAATACATGATTCCGCTCTCTTGATGCTCCCGGAGAAAGGGGGCTGCTCACTTGAGTTACGCTAAAACGGTGAAAAGGTAAAAAATAATCCGAGAAACGAGGTATGGCACATGTCTAATAGGGATTTTACGGGGGAACTGTTTCCAACTTCTCGATTTTGCTTATTATATATTGAACAAGATGATTGCCACGGGACATGGAGGGTAACCAGCTTCTGAGAGAGGGATTCGATAACAGTAGCTTGGAACTACAAGGCATTATCCGGCTTCTGCAATATACGGTTATATATATATATACATCCGAAATCAAAAACTCCCCGTTTTATCGTCAACCACGAAAACTAATCAAAGCGCCTCCAGCTACAAAATATAATCATTTTACCTATAAATATATAATAAAGAATAGGAGAAATTTTATCTCCACCATTTTAGAATTATACATTAATAATACGATGCAACATACTCGTACTGGAAACACGTTACCACATTTATATTGCATCAATGTGCAGAATTCTAAAGGGCCGAATGCAATATATACATATAAAAAAATGTGACGTGTGAATACATTATATGTATCGGATTGATTTTAAGTCCCGGGCACGGAATTTTCGTCCCAGCATAATTTTCTTTTTGAAATTAATCAGCGAGAGATGAGAGCGAAAGGAAGGAGAAAATGCGTTAGGAAATGTTTTTCGCGTACGTCAGGTTTAGGTCGGAAGCAGAAGTTCTCTTTGGCTGAGGATGGGCGACGAATAATGCGCGGAGGAAGCAGAAAACAAAAGTGAGAAGCTTTTTCAATGGTTTTTCGGGGGAAGTTTTGATTTGTGAGACGGGAAAAAAAGTTTTCCCAGTGCTGATTACCTTCGAAGGCAATTTGCTGAATAAATTGATCTCTTCCAGTTTTTCTCCAGAATCTGTCCCACGCTCGGTGGCAGCAATATAAAAGTAAGAGACAAGAAAAAAAAAAAAAAAAAAATCGGCCTTCCCTGGATGAAGTCGGTGAAGCCAATGCGAAATGATGCGAACACTTCCTTCTGACTTCTGGTCTGCGTTCTTCTTCCGCTGCTGCTGCTGCTGCAGTTGCGAGTGAAGCGTTTTTACAGTCGCCGGCACGAGGGCCAGGGCGAGGACAATCAAAATTTTCGTCCAATTTCTCGTCCGCCGCACCGTCGGCTCCTCTTCGGAAAAATCCCTTTTCCAAAGCGGAGCTTTTCGCTTTCCCGCCTTTTCCCTCGCCTCCCTTTCACACCCATCCGGAAGGCTCCCGTTTTCTTTTTTTTTATTCTGTCCCCTCGAACCTTTTTTCCTTTTTCGCCTTCTCTCTTTCTCTCTTTCATTTTTTAAGCCCCGAAGTTTCCTCCGACGGTCACACATATTCATGTGACTCCTCCAGGGATGGAAGGTTTCGCGCTGATCATTTTCTCTCGTGCATGCACGGTCGGATGGGGCGGAGGGACTGGAAGTGCTCGAAGCTTTTTCTTATGGTCGTGATCGGTCGACCTTTCGCGATTGCCGTCCGAAAAAGGTCTCGAAATGCCCGTGAAACTATCCAGCCGAAAAGGTGTAAGACGGTCCTCGATTCCGGAAAACTCTGGCTCCCCATGAAACGTCACTTCTGTTCCAAAATGCAATAGTTTTCGCAACCTGAAATGTATTTTTCCAAAGTTAAAAAAAAAAAAAAAAAAAAAAACAAGATACCCAAATCCAGCTGGAACTAAACGTTGTGAGAATGTTTTCGTATTGCACGTAGCTGGACGCAGAGCTTTACGTTACGAATAAGTAGGGAAAAAAAAATAAAGAAATCTTTGATTTTGCTATAAAATTACATTCTACAATCTCACATTTTATATATAAATACAAATGGATCTACATCCAAACCCTCAGAAGATTGAAATGTCACACCTAGGTTATAACTTAATTTTTTGCTTCACACCATAAGTTACGTCAAAACCAGAGTCGGGAACGAAAAAAAAGAAAAAAGGTTCTATAAGCAACTGATGTAGCTTCAGCTTTTTTTTTTTTTTTTTTGAAAATACTGATTTTGATCCTCAGAAGTTTTGCTCACTGATCGCTTCGCTACTTAGCATAAAATCTTTACGGAACTTGTGCGACACACACGAAATAACAACCACGGACGGTGATTTTTCATTTGGGCCGTCCTGCTTTGAAGTGGCAATAGATTTAAAAAAGTTAAGAAATCCAGCGAAACGACTAGACAAATTTTTCATTCCCGCAAGTTTTTGAAGTTTATTGATGTTAAGTGTTGTAGGATATTCCCCCTCCGTTTAAAAGCACGATATCTGTTGAGTAGATAATATGAAAACGACGAACGTCTTTCTTGTCATAAAAAAAAATCAATATTCAAAAATTGTTAATTAAAAATAATCTTGTTATAAGCATTATATATATTATTTTTGAACGTACTGTGTATATATATATAAATATTTATAAATATGTTCCATGAGTTCCTCAAATAATTGCGAACACGTGGCAGACAGTGATTAATTTTTTATTAACATTTTATTATATTATGTGAATTAAATAAAAATAAACGAATTTAACAATATTATGTAATTTATATATATATCACTTCATCACATTTAAAAATTATTTGCATGGATCTTTCTACTGTGAAATTATTTGTGTAATTAAAACGTAAATTACGTTAAATTAGTTAATAATTTATTCATTGTATTATAATTTTTAAATTAAACATAAAAATATATAAAACTTGTCATTGCGCAAGTTTACATACATATATTCTGGTTGTAAATCAAAATTTCACTCCTTTTGCTCTGTAAGAAGTAAAAATTTTTCTAAAGCATGTAATTTATTGTTTCGTTTGATTGTATTAATTGGCTTATTTAGCTCGATGTAATTTGTGCCGGTTGCAAGGGAAGCTTTCGGGTTGCGTTCACCCATAAGCTTCCGCTACGTATTGGGGTCGAAGTGGCTGAGGTCACGTCCGGAAGGGAAGAAATTTGCCGGATGTTACCTGGGGACGGAAGAACAGAATCTGCTTCCCCGTTTTGGTCTCTCATGACGGGAGCCAACCGACGGGGATAATTCTGCCCTGGATCGCCGACGCGGAGCACGAAGCTCCGTCCTCAAAGCTTTTTACGTGCCGTTAATTGTCGGACGCCCCCGGAATTAGCTCCGATTCGGAAGGTTTCCCCACGGGTCAGTGTTGCGAAAAACCGAAAACGACGTGTAAACTTTGAAATGCGGCGTGAAAAACGCTTCTCGACTAACGAGCGCGATCGCGGGGTGTTAATTCTGCGATTATGAGATTCGAAGGAACGGGTTCGAGTCGGTTAATCTAAAACCACGACAAACTGGCGGAAAAATAAAATTGCAACCGGCGGCGTAATTGGCTTACACGTTGCCGAGGTAATTAATAGGATACGTGCAGGCCCCGGTGTAATGGGATTAGGAACCGCATACGCCGTGGCCCAAAATGCCTCCGTTGGTTTATTCGTCCGGTCCCCGAAAAGGGTTTTAATGCCCTTTAGGCTCGGTAAATGCCTTTGAGGTTGAGGACTTATCCGTAGCCCGGAGGAAAAGTAATCCTCTCCGGAATTTTTCCCTTCCTAATCGGATTCTGGCTAATGTCTTTCCCGGCGCTTGCATTAATAATCCAAGTTTTGCCCGCAAATAAGTCCTTGTCACGTAGATTGGTATTGATATAAAACGGGAGCAAATGTAATAAAATGATTTGGGGGGGGCGGTTGGATTCCTGATGTTTGCCATGAGGATTTTCCGCATGCCGGTGTTATCGTTACGGCCGACATTATTGTAACCGCGTGCTGTTTGTACATTTCGCTGTGACAAGCGGCCGCGTGACTTTTCTCCTTGCCCCGATCTTTCCCGAGTTTCATCCCTTAACAGAAAAGTGAGCTTCATTGCCGAAAATCGAATTTATCATCTGATAAAACCGACGGGGGATTAGCTCGGAGGAAAATTTGATCCGTTTTTAATATTACATCCAAAGGGGTGGTAAATCCGTGATTTCCAGAGTCGCTTTTATTTTCATCATCATTGCGAATTCTTTCAATTTGATGAAAATCGAAATGGAAGACGGGGGGAGGGGGTTGAAAAGAGGATGCGAAGGGGGATTACGGGGAGGCGAGGGGGATGAGGATGAAAAGCGGAGAGACAAGAGAAAGTCGGCGTAGCTCGAAAATTCGCAAAAGTCGAAAATCTCATCGAAAAGCACATGAAAATGGAGAAGAGAAAACCGGTTTTTTCGAGGGGGGGGGGAGGTTGGAAAATAAGGGATGAAAAACGAGCAGAGGGCGCAGGGAGCTGCCTTTAAATGATATTTCTCTCTCGCATTGAACGCGAACTATCGTTTAAGATTTTATAATCGCGATTTATTCAGATTTTGAGCTTTTGGCGGTTCCAGAGGGCGTAAGGGAGTGGAGGAGGGTGAGTGGTCGGGTGCAGCGAGGGTTCGAAATATCATAGCAATAACAATTATTTTGATCCGATCCGTCGGTCCTTAACCAGGCAATTGGACACATCTCGCAGATATTTTTCAACCCTTTCATCATCAACCCCTTTCACCCTTTTATTTCTCTTTCATCATCATATTTCATTAAGGCCGGCGAATTCATAACGAAAGCGTTCATTGTTTTCACGTGGTTTAAAACCAATTCCCCTGCCGCTTATTCATCCACGCCAATGCTCAATTTTCGGATTGTCTAAAGGAAAAAAAAAAAAAATGAAACTCTCGGACGACAACCTAACCTGACCTCATACGGGATTAAGGATCCGAGGGGGAGGGGGCGGTTTTCGCAATTTGATGTGGTTTCAAAATTTCGAGGGTGGTCATCGGAGCTCGGGGCTCGCGGATTTTTCTCCGGGAGCTCCCTCCGGAGAGGGCGAGCTCCATGCCCGCTTCTTCCAGCGAGGGAACCGAGGGAAAACCTCCGGCGTACGGTCCCAAATTCGATTTTAACGGATAAAATTCAACCTGCGCCGCTCATTTCACAAGAAATGAAGCTCAGATGTTATCGAAAAACCTGAAAAGCTTCCGAGCTTTTCCTCCGCCCTCCTCCGGGCGGAAGGAAGAAAAGAAAAAAAAAAAAAAAAGGGAAAAAAAATTTCGCATTTCTCTCGAAAAACTTGTTCATAACGCTTTCAATGCAATCTGCGTCTTTCACAATACTTTCTTCGCGGAGAATAACTTTCAGCAAAACACTTTCTTCCCTTTTTCGCCGGATAAAAGGAAAATTTGATTTTTCTTTTCCTTTCGGGAGTGTATGGAATGCGACACGTTGGCCTCAGGAATTGTTGCTTCCTTTGCCTCGGATGATTCGGATGTTTGATTGGCGTGCGGGGTGCGGAGGAAGCGAAAGACCCGGGCGACGGGAAGCTGCCCAACAGCGCGAGACGGCGAATTTTCAACGCACGACATTCCCATTTCCAAAGCGCAAACAGACCGTGACGTTCGCGCCCGAAAAATATGGCTCGGATTTGCATGCGCGATAAAAATATGTTCCGCCTTCCCCCCGCCGATCCAGATTTTTCCCACCAGGCTTCGAGGGTATCTCATTCGATCTCTTAATTGTGTCCCGTTCGCTGCGAAAAATATGTCGATTAGCAACGTATTAGAAAAAAAAAAATGCGAGACATTATATTTTGAAAATATCGACGGGAAACAAAGAAAAGTATGATAATGACATTTTTATGCGTTTGGTAAATATTTATGAGGAGACAGGAGTGATCGGGAAGAGGAAAATTCTGCACTAATATTGGGTTGAATCCAACTTTGGTTTCCCTGTTGTAATTACATTAATTTTCCCATTTTTCTTTTTTTTTTTTGTTCCATAGGATGGTAAAATTCGAATCTTATTATGAAGAGCCGAAGAACGGCAGCGCTGCCGTAATTACGGCTATTGCGTGCTGTAAAAATAAAAATAAAAAGCACATATTTTTTGGGATATAATTAAAATCCCCCGAACCTTCCCGCGGGTTTTCGGTCACCGAATCTTTGACCCGGTTGTGGCTGGAATTTTCACCTTCGGGCCGAACACGAGCGTGGCACTGTTTGCCCCGATCTGGAGAAGTCCAAGGAGGAAAAATAAGTTTTGGTAACCAAACGTTCCAGAATAATTGCCCGTTCGGACCCGTTTCACAGGAGCCTTTTCCATCTCTCGCGAGACATCCAGCTTTCCTGCATCTCTGCCTCAGATTTCTTTTTCGGTCTCCGGGGGTCATCACACAACATCCGCTTCTTAATGTTTTTCCCTTCTTCCCGGGTCTGACGCGAATGCCTCCTTGTTATTTGTCACTCCCCGGATGCGTCGGATTTTGCCCCGTTTTCTTACGATTATGGTTTTTCAGCCGGGGAAACTGCGCGATATTGCTGCGAGCCCCCACTCTCCCCCCCCGCGCTGCGGCTGCCTCATTTTTTATTCCGGGCAGGATCCCATTCCATTTATCGACCAAACGGTACCCGCCAAAACTCTTTTGAAGCGATTCCTCGGCAACGTGCAGATCGAGATTATCGAAATGAATTGCCCGGGCTCCTCCGCATTCTCCTGCACATTTAAAACTCATCAGGGGATTTTTTTTTTTTTTTTTTTTTTTATGGAGACCGTAAAAACCCGTTCCAGATGTCGATGGAGGAGAAGGGAAGAAAAGGCATCCAAAAGGGTGAAATGGGCGAGAGATTATCGGTGGGCCGCGGATCTTCGTTAAAAATTCATCAGCTTTCCGCCAAGCCCCCCCACCCCCCCCCGCCGGGGGCCACTTTGATGGCTCCTCTTCTTCCAGGCACCTCTTCCTCGATCCCGAGGAACGTGAACGACATTTTCACACAAACCATTGTATAATTCCATTAAAATACACACATTTTGCGAGCGATGTAAGGTTCGTGTCACGGACGAAAAATCCCCGTCGCATAGGGTGCACCCTTAATCCTCTTACGATTTTTCAATGTTATTGAGTTGAGCCTGATGAAAAACGCAACTTTCGAGCTTAAAAGCTAGAAAATTAACACTGTCGGGATCAAACGTTTCCAACGGAAACCGCATTAACCCCCTTATACGTGGGTATTGCAATGGAAAGCCTTCGCGTGGGCCATCCCCCAAGTTTCTCCGAAAAAAAAACCCTGTATAAATTCAAGTACGTAATATATAGTACAATTGTCAAAAGATAATATAGTACAAATTATAATTATTATCATAAATATATATATAAAAAAGTACAAATTATCAGTTATTGGGTGCGGCTATCATTTTCATTTTAAAAACTTCATCTTTTTATTATAAATAAATACATAAAGTCCAAATTTGGATTCGCTTCGCCGGAACCAAGCCTTTATAATTCAAATGCCGGGATTTACCATTTAAAAGTCATATTAACCGACATTTAATACGCAGTGTCTTTCACAGTATAAATTGTGTAACATAATTTTCATTATAATCAAATTCTCAATCTACTTTATATTTATAACTATGCAAATCCGAATCGGCATTTCACCGCATCGTATTACAATTTTATGTTCATAAATGAAACATTTATTTTCATGAAAAACAGATACGGCATAAATAAAATAGTGTGAATATAAAATATTTATATTTTATGAGAATCAAACTGTAAACAATAACATCGGGAATAAATGGAACAAACAAAATTATATATATACGGCGGAATTAAATAAAGTTATATTTTCGGATTACTTGCAAATAAATGAAATAACATGTAAAAAAAAAAAATGATTGTTTGAGGTATATAAATAATAATACATTCGATGGACATTAATAATTTATAGTATAAAATATATATGTGTATTTTATATAATGTATATAAAATTAAGATATATATATATGAGTAATAATATAATTTATAAGCATATGAATAAATATAGATTATTAAATGTTGATATTCATTGCAAATTGTAAATTAAAAAAATTTTTTTTAACGTATTTTAACTTCGACAAATAAAAAATTAATTTTTCCGCATACTTTTTTTGTACACGTTTCTTTTGTACAATTTTTTACAGTGGCATTTTCATATTTGATCATGTATTTTCCCGTATTTGCGGTCCGCGGTCAGCAAGCGCTGCACGGATTTCGGAATTTCTCGACAGTGTCCGCGAGATGAGCGTCGATTTTGCTCCGGTCGGAAGCCTCGGAGAAATTGCCCCGGAAAAATCAGTTCCGTCTCGTGAGAGATGAGAGAATCGATCTGGCAAAGGAAGGCAGATTCAGACAGCGTGGACAGCGGTCAGAGATGGGAGCGAGCCAGCTCCGTGGGGGGGGAACGAAAGGCCGGGATCCTTCGTCTTTGTGCGCCGAGCGTGGAAGCAGAAATTGCTGCCTTTGAGATCGGGACAAAAGGAAAGCGCCGCTAATGAGGAGGAGCACTTTGCCCGCTTATCGCTCGCCGAGGAATTAAAATAAAATTATTTGTAACTTTTACACGGAGACTGCACTTTTGGAGGAGAAACAAGTTCCAGCTCCAGCTTGAGTTCATGCTTCAAATATATCAGACAATTTTTCTTTTTTTTTTTTCTTCTTTTCCTTTTTATTGCAGCAAACTTTCTTGTATTCTTACTGATTTTCTTTCAATTTAATAAAGTTTCCTTTTTTTTTTTTTCCCCTTATCTGTCTCCTCTCTCTCTCTCTCTCTTGTGTCTGTCTCTTCGTCTTATTTCTTTTCCTTCCTGTCTTCTCAGTTTTTTTTTTTTTCCCTTCCGCTTCCGCCTCTCGTTTATGAGAGTTGATCCCGTTTCATTGTTTAAAAAATGCTTTGTTTGGTGTCTGAAAATGTCAGATGTCTCGAATCGATAAAAATTTCGGAACCGGCTCTAATGTTTCCTCGCTTTTGTTGAGTCCGCTAATGGACAAAACCTGGTGGTTATTCTCTGTATTTGATTCCCGGTTAAGGGCTCCCTCATTTCTGGGCGAGAATATCCCGTGCTCCCGCAATAAATCGTCGGTCATCGATGAATGAAAACCGTAAATTGGGAGCAAATGCGACGCGGGCTGCCGAAATTTATTTCATCCCCCAAAACCCTGCCCGACACCACTTTAAGCTGGCGGCCCCAAACCAAAAACTCCAAAGCATTATTCATATAAGGAATCGCATTCTGCGGTTACCGCGCCCGAGTTATATGATACATTTCGTGTTCCATTTGAAACCGCCAAAACCAGTGCCACTACATCATTAATTATTTACTCAGAGCGTATATATCATTATCATGTGTACCTAATGGGTGGGACCTGCAGTTTTTTTTTCGGGGGGGGGGGGGGGGGTTAAAAAAAATTGTTGCAAGTTTTTGTATTCTCTCTTCTCGGCGACGATTTAACCACCATTCGCGGTGTTTTATGCGCGAAACAACTCCGGGCGTGTCTTTATATTGCCGTCTCCCCGAATAAAGTTTTTCATTTTACCGGCGAAAAAGTCCAACTTTAACCCTGATTCCCCAACTTGGAGCAACCCTCAGGAAGGGTCATAAAAAAAATGGATAGCCCCCGTCAGCCCTTGGTAAGTAACGCCTGCAAATAAGTAAAGGAAAAACTAATAAGACGGGAAAGTTGCAGTTTCTTTTCTTTTTTTTTTTTCAAATAGTAATCCCTGCGTGTTTTTAGTTTCTCACCAGATAAATTTTAAGGATGGTGGCCAAATCCTCGAAGGCGAGCATTGGGATCAAATGTCTGTAGATGAAGAGAAAGAAGCAAATCCTCCGTGATGGAAAGAACCAACCGAAACTGCTCTTGAGGGAATCAACGTGACGGATTCCGGATAAATTGGATGGAATTTTACCTGGAATTACATCATCTACAAGGAAGGATCTAGTGAATTTCCTGTTGGAAAATTCATTCCGCAAAAGGGAGAAAAATGACGACTTCTCCATGTTCGAGGAATGGCTTACGGTGCAGGCATCAAACGGAAAAAGCACAAAGGGGAAAAGAAGAAAATGAATTATCGCTTGGTTCCTTTGACCGTAATGAAAGCTTCCGAAAAAGTTTACGATTCTCCTCCCTTTGCCACTGCGAAAACCATTATTCCTCTCGCTGGGATAAGCCGTCTCAAGTATAATAATATTAATGCCGGAAAATTCGAACTGGGGGCATAACTCTGCCCAAGTGCGCCGAACGACATGGTTGAGTGCTCTTAAACCCTCTTTTCCGATAAGAGACTTTTAAAGTTTTCCCGGGTTCCCCGATGAGTTTCCGGCTTTCCTCGCCGAAAATAATTTTCATTTTACTTTTGGCCCCCTCGTGGGGATCACCGGGGAGCGTCTCAGGGACGTCTGCTGAAGAAGGAGCAAGGCGGGGGAAAATTCAAAGGCTCGCCTTCGTCGGTCGGATTGGGAATGGGGAAAGATTTCGGTTCGTCAATCGGAAAATCAACAAACCCCCGGGCCACAGCAATGAGGACGCCGCAGGGGACGGTGGTTGCGAGCTGAAACGAGCGAAAGCGGGAAAACGAAACCTGGTTTGTTTGCGCAGGGCGACCGATGAAAAAATCATCGGTCCCGGGGACGAATGTAACGGAGTTTACTTTTCGCCGGCTTTTGGCCGCCCCCGAAACCGAACGCGAAAAATTCTTGCTTTTGCGGGAGCGAAGGGCAAAATGGGAAAATTTTAAGACGCCACTAAATTATGGAGTGGATTTGCCGAAAACGAAGACAGAAATAACCGAAATTGACTATCGATCCCGGAGCGGGTGCGTCAAATGCGTAAATCACGCCGCCGAAATCCTGTCGCGAACAAATAATCCTCCCACCAAAAAAAAAAAAAAGGGAATTGGAACCTGGAGAAACGTCGGCTGAAAATGGTGAACGGGGCCCAGTGAACATTTCGCGTTTGAGATAAGAAAAGAGAGGATTTTTAAACTTGGCGCCAAAACCTGACAGTCGGAAGTCTCCGCGGGGGAAATTGCGAGACTCGATCCGAAGCTCCGCTCCCGCCGCCATTTATTTACTTTATGATAGTTTTTGTGGAGATTTTCGGATCTTGGCCCTCTTAAGGAGTTTTTACGTTTCCTGACTGATGGGAAATTTCCCTTTTTTTCCATCTCTTCTTCATCGAATTTTTTTTTTTGGTTATTTTCCCGAAAGCCGAAAATCAGCTTTTTTTTTTCTTTTTCATCCAGTCTAATGCCAGGCGTACGGGAGTCGGTTTTTTTTTTTTTTTTCCGTTGTAAGTTTTCCATGCATTCTGGAACGGGGGACAACGAATTTTCGTGGAGGTTTTCTCCTCTCGGATGCCGTTCGATTCCTGTCAAACCATTACACCTCAGACACGAGGAAAAGCACGGTAGACTGAGCCAGAAGAAAGTGAAACTGAAGGATGAAATATAGCGGAGAGCAGGAAGGGTTTTACAACATCGACTTGGGTTTTAAGCAATTTCGGGTGAAAACCCCGGGAAATTCTCTCCTCCGTTCGAGGCTTAAGGAGTTACCTTTGGCAGGAATTTCGTGAACTTTCCCCGTCCGTGCAGACCTTCTGTGGGAAGTTGGGGAAATTTTTTGGGGCGGGGGAATTCGAATACGTTTCCTAATTTCGTGTGTCCCGTCTTTCATCCAGGCCAAACAATCAAATTTTCGAATTCCAGGCGTTTCGAAAACCGTTTCCGGTGGGATCAAGCGGGAAGACGGAGCCAGCCAACCCCCACCCCCTTTTCCTGGGTTCTAATCCATTTCTTTTGTCATTCAACGTCACCGAAATGAAACAACCCTTGCGAATTTTTATTATCGCGGCAGCATTCCCAAGGCACCATTACAATTTTCCGCTTCTTTTTCTCTCCGGAACGGTGCGGGAAGCGGAATTTAGATGCCAGATCTATTCTTTCCCGCGGCGGGTGCAAGGAAGGAGAGCTCCTTGGATAAACAATTTTAAAAAAAAAAAAAAAAAAAAAGAGTCAATTTCCCTTTCCGGAGAGGTTTCCCTAAATTTTATTCCTCTAAACTAAAAATTCAAAACATTAAGAGCAGCCTCCTCGGGAAACGTATTTTTCCGCAACAGCAATTTTAACCGTTATAAAAGAGGCACTTTGCTAAGTGGGAGGCGCAGCCTTAAACGTCAACCCTCAAAGCCATTGATTTTTCGGGTCGGGATACGTTCCTTTCTTCGATTTCAACACTCTGAGCATTTGGAAAATTTTCTCGAGCTGTCGATCCGGTCGGGCTCGGCTGCGGCTGCCGCCGCGTGCAAAATCATCGTCCCCGTCGTCGCATATGCACAAATCAATGCGGGAAAGGAAACGGACGACGATTTGCGTCCGAAACGGGATATTGAGGGACCTCCCGCTCGAAAAGCCGGATCCGAACCCGGATGAAAAGCAATCCGGAGGCCGCCCCGTTCAAAATTTGTTTTATAACCGGGAAAATGCCGCCAAATCCGCCGAAAGTCATCTTAATTAAAATTATTCTTCTTTAAAGCGAATTCCTTTGGGAAGCAATGCAAAACTTTCGGTCTCCGTTTTCCAATTTTGAAAACGTCATGAATATATTTCCACCACGGTTTTCGGCTCCCCCGTCGTCGCATCCCTTCGCGCGCGTGTGTGAAAATGCGATTCCCTCCACGGAATTAACATTCTTTTAAGGTTCGGCGCCGGGAAAATGGATAAATTCCGGGTTCGAGACTCGGTCCTCACAGTCGCCGGGAGCGGCACGCCGAAGGAAGACCGGGGAGCGTCGGTTATTAAATGGGAGAAACCATAAAAAAACTAACTCTCGCCAGACACCAGATCGATGATGACGGCCCCATCGTGACACACAGATTTATTCGAATTTAAAACAATTTTAAAGAGCGATAAAGAAAATTAAGGCCAATTTCCTCCCGCGAGGCAGAAGCATCGGGCCGCAGATGTAAACTGAAACGTTTTATGTGGGCCATTAAGTTGTGCGGGAAGAAGAAAAAATCGTAAAAAGTTCTTCGGGAGACGCGGTTTTTCGCACAGGGCCCCATTCCTGACGCCCGTTCCGGTCCTCCTGCTGCCGAAGGAGGCAGCGAGCTCGACGTTGACGCCGAGTTTATTGGGTAAAGGGAGATTCCGCCGGGGAAATTTCTGTTGTCGCTGATGCGGACGCGAAAGGCGAGTCGTTTACAAGCAGAAGAAAATCTGTCAAATGTAAACGCAAGCGAAATAACGAGCGCGTTCGTTTCATTGCTCTCGGCGACATGTGACGTCACTGGCTCGGTCCCGTTCGATGATCTTCCTTTTTTTTTTTTGTATTATCGCGTGGCAATGGCGAATTCGCGTTCCACCATAACAACGCTCCAGTGCTTTATTTTTTTTTTCTTTCCCCCCCCCCCCTCCCACCCTTTTAACTCCCAGAATAATGCTTCATTATTAATTTATTATTATTATTATTTCGGGGGTAATTTCCGATTCTGGGGGTGCAGATTGTTATCCGCATGCACCCGACGTCCGCTTTTCTCCTGCTCTTCTCTTTCGCGGCTTCGGGTTTTGCATCTCCGGATTTTCGGGGTCTGCGTCGAGTGATTAATGAACGATTTTGGATTCTTTTCGCCCCGGAGATTTTCCGTGGTTTTCACATTTTTCGCGCGTCGCGAAATTTTTCCGGACGATAACCGTCGGAGTTTCTTCCAGTTCGGATTTGTCGCCTTCGGGAATGCAATGGAAAAACGCGAAAGGATCGCGAATCGATTTTGCATACCGCGCGTGCATCATCCGCAAAAGCGATGGTTTCGTGCGTGCCGAAACCGTCTGGCAGGGCCGTCGACGACGATGGGGAGGAATAATTTAACAAAAAAAAAAAAAATGTTTAAGTTCAGATAAGCAAACGGGGGTTTGAAAACGAAAATTTTATTTCACATTAGACTGCCAACTCCCTTCTCGATAAGGGAGGAAATTAGAACGATACAAACCAAAGCGCGGAGAGGGTAGGAAACCGGAGGAGATAAAATTCGTTACATCATACGCGTGATTTGTAAAAGCGAAAGCCAATAAATCTCGTCCTTTTGTGCGGTATGAAAATTGCTGTCGAAAAGTTCAAAAAGGTCCGAAAGGCCTTTATATAAATCCGTGATAACTGCCTAAAAACGTTGGAAGTGCGAGATAGGGGAAGGCACCCTTCCGGTCCTCGGTTTTTCGCTCGTTTTCGCACCGAAAAATTTGTGTTTAATTTTCTTTTTTTTTTTTTTTTTGTCGCTCCGAAAGGGCTTTTCCTCGCTATGCGGATCGGAAGAAGCCGCCTCCCCGGGGGATGAAGACGCTCGGAAAATGTGAAAGCGTCGCGAGTCCGGTGCTGCGCCGCCGACTTTGGACGGCAGCGATAATAAAAGCAATTTCCTTATAAACAAATTAAAAAAGAAAAAAAAGGCATATAAAGTTTGATGTAGTGTAAAAAGTTATTAAATCAACCCCCTTGCAAAGGGCTTCTGTAGCTGCTTCTTTTCGGTCAGAACAATCCCCCGACTGATAATAAAACGTTTTAATGCCACGTCTATGAAAAAAAAAAAAAAAATTGCTTCGGGGACGTTGCATACGAAGCTCTGTTGCAATTCAAATCACGGAAACTGAATTTTTTTTCCTTTTTTTTTTTTTTCTTTTCCTTTTTTTATAAAATGCGCAATTAATGGCGAACGCGCGGTTAATTGGGTTGTTAGATAAATGTGTCGGTTTTACCCCATTTAGAAGCAACCTTTCTTTAAGCTCGTTCGAGGGTCGGATACTCCTTCACGGGACATAACCAAAAGCTTCACCCAAATCCGGGAACCTGAACGTGGTTGAAATAACGGAGTCTATTTCCACGTCGTACTCCACTTTACGGCGGCTTTTAATTAATTCCAATTATTCAGTGTAGAAAACCGAATTCCACTCCGTTATGAATAATTCACTTGTTTTAACCCAAACACTTGGCATTGGTGAAAATGCTTAAATATTTGATCAGATTACCCGAATAATTTTCTTCCCCCACCCTGCGAGGAGGCGGGAAAGCGAACCGAAAGCGCCTTGGATTTTTCATAAAGGCAGTCGGAAAATTTCCCGGTTTATGATGTCCGGGGGTGATGCGGCTCGATCGTTTTTAATTTTTCAATATTTATCCGCCTCCCTTTGTGATTTTCCCGGGCGCGTAAATTGATCCGGGGCGGCCGGCGTTTTTCCTTCCGCGGCGCGGCGCCGCAGCGAAGGGTTCCGCGGGGAGCAATAAAAAAAAAAAAAAAAAAAAAAAAACCTGCGGAAAATCCATTTCCGAGGTTCCCGGGGCCGCCCGAACCGGAAAATTGCCGCCTTTCGGAAGACGAAAGAAAAAAGCTAAACGTTTAACACGCGGGACGGGTTTGAAGGATGCGGAGAACGAGGGAAAAATCCACTGCTCCCGGAAAATTCCTGGGATGGAGCGCCGCGCGGGACGCCGTTCCCCGGGCCGGGGGCGGTAGAAGGCGGCAAAAGAGCGTCAAAAACGCACTCGGATTTCGGCGCGGTAAAGGATCGAAGTCGCCGATGCGAGGCGGGAAAATAGAAATCGGGCGCGAAAAGAGGAAAAAAAAAAAAAAAAACCCCCGGTGATTCGGCCTCGGATATTGGAAAAAATCCGCTAAATGGAAAGTTCCATCGGAGAGGGAGGAATGCTGCAGGGGTTGAAGCGACGGGGAAAGGAGAGGAAGAAAAAAAAAAAAAAAGGCATTGTACAATCGGATTACGTTTAGAAGACTAAAAGCTCGAGGTGGCAGCGGGAAAAAGAGAGAGAGAGAGAAAAAAGGGCGAAAAATCCTTACCCGGGGCTCGGACGTCGTGTGCGGAAGGGTTCGAACCGGGGAAATCTGCGACCACTGCGAAATTCGGCTTCTCCCATAAGGACCCCCGGAAAAATCCTGAAAAATCGGGAAAACGAAGAAACCGGGAAAAATCCGTCCACGGTTTTTCCCGTAAACCGATTTGGAAATAAAAGGAAAAAAAAAAAAAAGTTCGAAGGGAGCTTTTGAGCTTTTCGAATTAAAAATTCCTCGCCTTAAACGAGATTTATATTCGAGAAGAAAAAAAAAAAAAAAAAATTTTCGGTGCAATGCCCGCTCTCGATTTTTCGACCGGGGGGATTCCGGGACAGAAAGGATCTCGCAACGTTCCAGACAAGAAGAAAAAAAAAATATCCTCAAACGGAAAGTTAAAAAAAAAAAAAAAGAAAAAAAAACTGGAAAATTGCAAAGTTTCGAGAGCGTTCGACGGATCGATGAAATAGTTAAATTTACTGAATCTGATTCGATAATAAACGAGAAATCGAGTAATCGACTGAACGGAAATTACGTAAAATAACGACGGTTAAAGATGGCAAAGTTTCGCAGTCCTTAATGCAGCGCTTTCGGGGCCTCCCCCCCCCCTCCCCCAGCGCCTTTTCTTTCTTCCTTTGCCCCCGCGAGGGTTCAAGTTCAAACGATCGCATCTTTTCATCCACCTTCTCATTTTCATCCCTTATTTCCCTATCCCCTGGCTGTTTTTTCATTTCTTTGAGAGAGCGCTCGGCTTTCGGCTCAGGAAAAAAAAAAAAAATAAAATAAAAAGGAAATTCTTCGAAAAATTAAAAAGAGAAATTTTGTATCTTTTTTTTTTTTTAAAGATTTTAAATGCGTTTTTATCGTGAATCTTTTCCCGGTGAAGTCTTCATCTTTTCTACCCCCCCCCCCCCACCCTTTTCCGGTGCACCGGAATTTTTCCTTCCGCCATGTTTTTTTTTTTTTTATTTAGCGCCGAAATTTAAAAATGGGAAACAATTCCAGCCCCCCCCCCCTCCTCCTCCCGTTGCGGGGTGGAGTTTGCACTGCGGATGTGGACGGCAAAAGGGGAAATCCGCTCGTTCTTGGAAATCAGGCACGGGGTGGTTCAGAAAGTCAGAGGGGGGGGTTGTAACTCGGATTTTCCGTACGGTAAATGCGCGTATACGGATTTCACTTGCCGCTGTTTTTTTCTTGCGTTCGCATTTGATTTTTTTTTTGGGAGGGGGGGAGGGAAAAAATGGCGACCCCTTCCGCCATTTGCGTGCACGTGATTACGTGCGGTTTCACGGCATACGAACATCGGGTTAATTACAACTGTAAAATTTTCACGGGCATTTTCCCCGCTGATCAGACGTCGGCCAAGAAAAGATTTTCCCAACGCGGTTCGCATTTGAGCGGTTTGGCGCAGCCCAGAATAGCGCCTTTTTTTTTTTTTGTTTTTTTTTCCTCCCTTATCCGTTTCGCGACCCCCGAAATTCGGTTTGGCGCCGATCCGGTTTCTTTCTTCGGAACCCCGATCGCCGGAACGAGTCGCGGGCCTCGTCGAACGACGGGGTAAAGATTCGAAGGGGCTTCCGGAATTGTCGAAATCGCTTTGATCAAACTTTATGCGACTTCCGTTCTCGCGGACGCGTTCTGCCCGCGATTGCGACCAAATTCGACTGCCTTCTCTGTCGGTTTTCTCGCTGCGTTTTTTACCGAGCGACTTTTTCGCGAATTGCCAAAGATTCGACTTCCGCTTCCGGTAGTTTCGGATTCGCGGTCGGCCCCTGGAAAAATTCCACGGTTTTTCTCCGTCTCTTCATCTGATCCCTCTCCGTGCAATTGCAATGTAAAGATATTGAGTAACACCGTGGTAAATAAGGGAAATCAGGATCGGGAGAGGCTCCGGAAAGTGGAAAATGGAAAAAGGGTGAGGGTTAAAAGAGGTAAAGCCAAAGCCTTTTCCTTCATTCATGGAGATTGCTTGAAATTTCTATTCATATTAAATTGACTGGGACGGGAAAACACTTTGATATTCACTTTTTTTCTTCTTCGCAAAGGACGCTTTTCGATTCATCCGAAAATATTGAATATATTTAAGTATTTTGTTAGAACTTTTAATATATTTATACCATATTTCTTTTTTGGTGGTTTTTTTTTTTTTTCCTGGAACATTCAATATATTCCGACGTATAAACTTTGGCTTCGGATGATTTACCTATCTCGTTATGAAGGCTCTTCTTTTATATTGAAAATATATTTATGCGATAGAGAAAAAAACCCAAAATATATTTATACAGACGTGAACATAGTCTTCGATGCGAAAACGAGCGCGGCAAAGTGACATTAATGCGAAATTGAATATATATAAAATATAAAATGAGATTAAATTTTTTTAAAAGGATTTCTCGGTTTCGCGTTATTCAAAAATTATACACACACACATATATATTTTGTACGCAATAATGGTAATTCTAATTCTATATAAAAGAATTGTTAGAATTCCTATAAAAATTCCACTTAATTATTTCATTCTTATTTTAATTCGATTTAGATATAAATCTATGATAGATAAAAAAACTTATTTATGACTGTGAAATAATTCAGTTGAAGTTGTCAATACATATGCAGATTTAGTCACACGTTATCTATAATACTTTAATATATAAATCCCTGATGTATACATAGCCTTAATGTGGTTTATAGATATGTATATTGCAAGTTTTTCGGGATTAACGTATGTAACATAAATTTGATATGTATATATATATATGATTATTAAAAATTGTTTTACTTACATTTCATGCTATTGTATAATTGTTATGTCTAAAATGTACTGATTACCATGAATTTACATGAAATCTCAAAATAAATGTTTTTTAATGTGCGGCCATATATTGTATGACATAATTTATATACGTATACGTGAATTATGACGGTACGCGTCTACTTTTCATGTAAGTTGATGCATGTGTAAGAGTGACCGGGGTTGCGATGTGATTTTCAGATGTACGAAACATTTTCGAGATGAAATTGACTTAACTGATTGAGAGCAGGGGCAAGGATAAAAGCGAAAACAGGGGAAGAATCGAGTGATTTTTCTCTTACTCCCGTCACAGTTTGAGGATTCCGCATCCCGACCATTTTCATAACAAAATTTTCCACAGGCGATCTGGAAAATCGGCATCGCATTTGGAGGCAGGCAAACCAGTCAGGAATAATTATTGCTGAAACCCAAGCGAATGCTGCGTTTTAATCCTTTCGTCTCTGTCGATGGGATGTTAAAACGCTCAGAGAGTCAATAATACAAAAATGCGCTGGCAATATAATTGCGCGCGAAAGGTAAGATGAAAAGAATGCGATTTCTTTTCCCTGTACACCGGGATTGTTGCAAAAAGATGTATTTTGATACGAATTCGGGCGCATTAGATTTCAGATTGTCCGAAACTACGTCGCAGACACGCAGTGGTCTTACGCGCACATCGTCTACATATGTAGGGAGATAAAACAGATCAAATAATATATTGTTTAGTCGTTCATTATATACCGTAATGAATAAAAAGTACTGAATTCAAATATTCGTTTAAATATTGTGTATGTCTGCACGTGTATACATAGATTAATGCTAATAGAGAGTTCTCTAATTAATGTAACCGTGAATATTTTGAAATTTTGTATTGCACAGATAATTCTTCTATAACTTAAATCGGTGAATTTTACGTAAATTATAAATGATAGTTATTTGTGAGCTTAGAACGGTTCATGTATGATAAAGGTAGAAAATATTTGCTTACTGCCGATGTTAAAAAAAAAAAAAAAAAAAAAAAATTTAGCCATTGATTATTGCCATTTCGGAAAGATTTCTTTGCTCCACATTAAATCATTCTTCTCCGGGTCCGAAATACAAATTTAATCGCTCATCCCGACCACACAAAGATCGTTAATTCCAGGTCAGAGAACGAGAAAATCGCCTCAGTTGGCACCAGCGATTGACCGAATTGGCGTTTTTGACGGTCTCAATGGGAAAATGAATTTCTCGCAAAGTCGAAACAATATCCGTCGGCAGCAGACGGGGAATAACGCGGGGAGGCGATGTAACAGCGGGACGGGATCTGCAACTGCAATTACATTGCCCTCTCATAAGAGCGCAGCAGAAGTGGCATCGGCCGTGGAAGGCAGCTCGCTGAGAGGGAGAAAATTGCCTCGGACGGGAAAAAGATAAGTGGACGTGATACCGCATGAAGGATCGATGGCCGGGGGGGGGGGGGGGAACGAAAAAA
>JAOWBB010006352.1:3582-28913 GCA_028565995.1 Ricinus marginatus | reverse complement strand
GAGTCCGTCGAGGCTCGCTCCACGTGCTTCGGGCGTCGCGGGGACCGCGCTGCTCCCCGACGGCAATTTTCCTCGACCGACGCCGCTCCGTCTGCAGCGGTTTCCCAAACGAGCTTCGCTTCCGCGCCAAGAGCGGGAAACAAGAAAGCGGCGACGGGCCCTTCGCAGGGGGCAAAGCCCGAGGGAGAAGGAAAATCGGAAAAATTACGTCGGGGCTTTCCCGCGGCAATAAAAGTGATCGATAAACCTCCCCCAAGAGTTTGCCGCGGCGGCCGCTCCAAGTCGGAAGTGTCTCGTTCCGGCGCCGTCAGGACGTGCCGCGTCTTCGCGCGAGGCCTCCCGGATGCGCCGCCGGTGCCGAAGCGCCCGCGGCGGCACGGGCCGAGCACGCGGAAGCGGCCGCCGAGTTTCGCGCTGCCGCCGCCCCCTGGAAAGGGGCGTGCGGCGACCACCCGAATCGGCTTCCCCTCTCGCGTGGTCGGAGGGAAGTTCCTCTTCCGCCGCTTCCCCCTCCCCGCGTCCGCGGACGCGGACTCGAAAAGCGAACACTCACCGTCGAGGGATTCCCAGGGAAGCTCGCTATCCAAAAATTTTTTACTTTCCAAAAAAGTCTTTAATTTACTACATGCAAAATCACTGCCACACGCGCCGGCCACGCAGGAAAGCACGATCACCGATATCAACGTCCAAACCAATATTAGCAGACCGAATTCACTACAAGTTCCCATGGGAGCCGGGGAAGTGCCGCTCGGCCTCTCGCTCGCGTTCATCGCGCTTCGCTTTCCGCTCCGAAGCCCGGGCGACCACCGAACACGCCGAAATGCAGGGGAAGCTCCTCCGGATAACAAAGCACCGAACTCAACCACGGATTCACGACCACGGCGAAAAACGAGGGCGGTTTTCATTTACAAAAAAACGACACGGCCATTTTCCTCCTGAGAATGAACGCCGAGAAGAGCGACGCACCAGAGGCATCCCCTCCGAAACACGAAACTGAACTTGGATCCGCTCGCCTAAAAAAACACTTCGGCATTCCATTCTACTTGCGCGAAATGCGCATGCTCTTCGCTCCGCCTGGTTGGCATTCTTGCCGCGAGGAGCGGCACCGGAGGAAGGCAGAAGTAAATAACCCCGGTCGCCTCGCTCGCGGCGCCCGCCGTCACCGCCGTGTGCGCGTTGTCGCGGACTCGCCGCCCTCTGCCGGGACTCGCCGCATCGAGACCCGGCTTCCGGCGCCTTCGAGATTCCGTTTGGCGGAGGCTTTGCCCGAGGAGCGGCGGGCGGCGAACTTCCTTCCGGTGCCCGCCTGCTGCGGGAGCGAAGATTAAATGAGGTTTTCGCCGCGCGAAGCCGGGACCGAGGCTCCGCGCTTTTCTCGGCTCAGCTTCGATGCGAACGGGAGCGGCGTCCTTCGCGGCCAATTGAGGCAATTAGAGTGGTTGCCCTCCGTCGGAGTTTCGGCGGGCATCGGGAACGAGGCTCTCTCCATGGCCGTTCGCGTCGCGAAAAACCTTTTCCGGAAGCATCCGCTGCTCGCAAATTCCGTCGTCTACGGTTCGCTGTACGTGGGAGCGGAGTTTTGCCAGCAAGTGGTGACGGGGAAGATGAGGGTAGGTGGCTTCGAGTTGCCAACTCGCTTTTTCTGCGATCGTTTTCTAGTTTTGTGAGCGCAGCGATGGATCTGCGCCGAGGAAACTCCGAAGAAACCTTTTTCGTTTCCGAGTTTCCTCCGGTATCGGCGCCATTTCGGAGGCAATCGACCTTACCCGTCTTCGCCGAGGCGATCCCGCAGTTTTTCTGCTCTGTAGCATCCTCTCATTTCCAGGTTGAGCCGGGACGAGAAAAGGACATCGATTTCAAAGCACTGGGAAGGTATTTGGTCGTCGGATCTTTGATCAATTCTAACTACTTGTTTGCTTGGTGAGTAGAACGAGAGTTTGCCGCGGAAGTTCCGAATCGAAAGGTTTTTTTACATGTTTTGCAGTCGTTTCGAAAGCTCTAAACCTCTGCGGGGCTAAGAATTCGGAAATCGCCGGTATTATATACGCCCTCGTGGATGCGTCTGCTGCTTTCAGGTACAAATGGTTGGACCGACGTTACCCGGGCACCGCCCCCAAAATCGTGGTCAAAAAGGTTCTTCTGGACCAGTTCGTCATGACTCCTCCGCTGTATATCATATTCTACGTGAGCATGAGCATAATGGAAGGGAAATCGGATTTGCTGGAGGAATGCAGGGCGAAATTTTTCAAAACTTTTGCGGTAAGGTCAGGCACGTCGGAAAAAACCAAAGCGCGGCAGGAGCGATGACTCCAGCCCGTCTCTTTGGCCATCGCACGAAGCCGGGGGTCACTCTCTGTTTCGTCTCCAAGTCCAGCAGCGGCGGAAACGGAAGTCCGAAGCAATTACTTTGTTTCTTGCAGACGAGTTGCGTCTTCTGGATTCCGGCTCAAGCAGCGAACTTCGCTTTCCTACCCAACGCCGCGAGGGTTGCCTATCTCGGGCTTTGTTCCTTCGCTTGGGTCAACATTCTCTGCTGGATAAAGAGGGGCGGAACTTCGCCGGACGTCGGCATCCACGGTCAATGAAGCTTCCATCAATCACTTTCAACAGTCAGAACAATCAACGGAACATCAACACAATCGACAGAACAGAATGGAAGGCCTCCGAATTTCGATCCGACACCGACTGGGACGCGCGCAGCGCTAGAAATCCCTGTCGTTGGACGAAATTCTCCTGAATCAGACCTATGGATACATTCCTCACCTCTCATAAAAGCTTTTTCTGCATATTCGGTTCGAACTTTCCTCGAGCACCGACTCGTGTAACTTAAAATATCTGCCTTTATTTTATTTTTTTTTGTCTCCGCATCGAAAATGAAAATGAGAAGTTTACTTCCTAAGGGAAAAAGAAACCTGTCCACTCTAACGAGTTCGGATGGCAGCGATCAGAAAATCAGATTGTTCAAAGGGAAATGTATAAATAGAATTACACCGTCAGATTCCGATTCGGATATTGGTTAAATGCAATATTAGCGATAGCGTGGGTCATTAAGACACCATCACGTGCAACACTCATGTGTTTTGAATATTTGTATCTAACAAGAAAACAAGTGTTACGAGAACTGAATCCGTATTGGAGCAACACACTCACAAGCACAGGGCATCTTACATTCGGATGGACGATACGCAGAAAAGATCGGTCAACGGAGATCTCATAATCGGTGAATGGACTTCGTCGATTCATCTGCAGAAGTTGGAAGAAGCGTTTGGATGAAGGAAAACAGTCGTGTTGAAGCGGACACCGAAGTTGACTTCAGGATGATTTAGCTTGCGCTTGCAGGATGGCAAATAGGAGAGAACATGGATCGACATATGGCGAGACCGAAGGCCCTCGGACACAGTCATGAATCCATACGCGAAAGAACGTAATGGGGAAAATTTGCTTTTAAGCAAAGGAAGTTCTCTTACTGTTCAAGAGTACTTCTTCTTGTCCCTGTAAGTTTTTTCAAAATGATACTCGTGGAATAAGAATTTCCACCGTGCAAAACTACCTTCAAGGCATGCAGCATTTGTGAAGAAAGTGCGACAATCATCATTTAAATGAAAGTTTCATTTTAATTTTAAGTTTTTCATTAAAAATGATTTATTACCGATGTAATAATGCTCGCTGCATCATTGCAACTCCAGGAAGAATCGGTTTAAAAGATACATCTGTGTTAGCTTTTTAATTACAAGTAATAAAACTGAATATGAATAAGTAAAAATAAAATGTTACACAACATGATGTATAAAATCGTAGAAGAACGACAAGGAACAAAGTTTTAAATTCAGAAAAAATTCGCTGAGACTTTACAAAATTAAATTTTTTTTTTTTAATTTCCTAAAATTGTCTTTCATTTCAAACCGCATTCCTCCAGCATCGGTGACTTATGTTAGAGAAATAAAGATTTGTTTGAATTAAACTTTTATTTCAAGCGATCCATCTTTGGCCTCCGAGTTACTGGAAAGTCTGCATAAGAAATATCTGTTAAACACATATGCAGCATCCTATGAATAAATTAAAACATCAAATCGTAATGTTATATGTTTATAAAACAACAAAAAAAAAAAAAAAAAAGATGAGAACAAATATTTCATGTGTACGAGCAAAATGTTATAAGTTGTCAATTACATTCGCATTACTGTCAAACTTTAATTTCAATTGGATCAGTCCAATTTTGTTTAGGAAACGAAATAAATTTCACATGAATAAAATGGAGTGTAGCCTTTATGCAAAACAGTCAAAATTATTTACAGACATTTGATTAATTCTCAGTCAAACCTTCAATTGTACAGACTTAGCAATTGAATTTCATTCATGCAAAGCATACATTGGGACAGTATTTAATTTTCCAATTTTTGCAAATTTTTTTAGAAAATAATCGTTTTTAATTTAATTCTGTTTCAAATTTTGTAGATATGTTAAAAATCTTAAAGCTTCACATAAATCAAAAGCTTTAAAAAAAAAAAAGTAACCCAAGTCTTTTTCAAATTTTACTTATTAATAATCAAATAAACTTGTTTTCATAGCTTTTTGACTGTATAATTCATTATCGAATAATAATGATAATAAAGACAATTACAACAACAACATTAATAAAAATTATGATCATGATCTTATGTCACAAAAGTGGTTATACAGAAAATGCATAAAAAATTTTAAATTGAGACAATAATTGTTACTTATACAGATTAAAAATTAATATTTGCATGCATTCTCATTGAAAAAAATTTTATAAGTGTGATTTCAAATATCAAATAATTTCTTATTTCAATTACAACTCACTTACTACAATTCAACAGTCTTTGCTACTAATTTAAACAATAAATTTAATTAATTAAATTTTAAAAGACTTGATATACACTGCATGTGCATGTACACATAAAGGCGCACATGTGCACACATACACACACATCAAAATAATAATTCCTTCAGGAAATAATTTGCTTGACACAAAGTAATAGTTTATTGTCAGAGAAACACTGACTGATCTTCAAATTAATATTTCAAAACAGTTTAGTTAAAAATTTCACTTGGAGGCAAAGGACCAAACATTAAAATCCAAGATGGTGGTGATATCCACTGATCAATGCTGCAACTGTCTTTCAGTCTCAACCATTCGTTTAGATAATCTGCTAGCCTAAAAGCATCTGGTGCATTGTTACCATCCGAACAGAATTCAATTAGTATTGAACATGGAATTTTATTTCTCATGCAAGTTTGAAAGAGATTCAAAGACATTCCTGAACCTAAAAAACAGTAAAATATTAATTATTTTCATTTGATAGCAAAAAAATTGCTGCTTTATTCTACCATTATGTAACTGAACTGCTAAGTGAAACAATACCTGGAATATATGAGACATCACTGCTTGACTTAACATTATATGAATGAATTTCTTTGCTCTCATACTGCTTCCATTGTCGGGCGAGAGCGTTATTTTCCTCAATTTTAGCAGTCAATGGGCAAAATATATATCTTAAAGGTTTACCCAACAATTGCTGATCTCTTCTTTCATGGGCCGAACTTCCAGTGAGAATTATCACTTGCTTCATATTTTCCTCTTTCACCCACTTACATATAAACTGCGAAAAATCATTTTTAGAACGTATAATACCTGAGCGGATCTGCATTACTGCCAATTGCAGTTTTTCAGAGTAAAATACTTCACACCCCGTAGATATTGTCCTTGCCTTGCCGAAAGGATCGCACCCTGCCACCGGGACAACGGACGAATGCCAAACATAGCCGAAGTTTTTTAAGTTCAAACTGCTTATTAGTAAATCAACGGTCAGCTGACCAACATTTCCTACGCTCACCGAGGGGACGATCAGAGTATAATCCGTCAGATTCACTTTATTCAAGTACTCTATCATCCTAATGCGATTTCTCGGCAATAATTTCGATGGAGATGATTAAGCAACTTCTCGCCGGCGAGCTGCAAGGCATTTTGACGTGGCATTAGAACGATTGAATCGGGTCTCACACCACGTTCGACGTGGTCTCAACAATCGCGAAGGACAATGTCTGCGTTACGTTTCAGCGAAATGAACCGACAAGTTTTTAATTTTTTTACGGAGAGAGAGAGCAGGCGCGAGGCATCTTTGCTCATGTTACGCCTGCACGAACTCACGAGAGCGCAGTCAAATTCAAATCGACAATGCACACATTCGCTCCTTACATTCTAACATCACGTGTTGAAAATAAGCATCGCGAGCGAATAACAGGAATTTAAAAGCAATAAATCGCGATTAATTTATTCATAGCACAATTAAAAAAAGCAATTCAGGTATCAGGGAATAAAAAAAAAACAAGTTAGATAGCGGGAATAAAAAGATCGCCGAAAAGCAAAGGCTACTTTTGAAACGCAAACGCTGTTTGCTCAATTAATGGGAAAACCTTTCAACTTTTTGAAGATGATCACAAATGGCGCTACATTCAAATTTTTTCTATTAAATCAACCATTCTGGCTTGTTAATTCAGAAACTTTCGAATTGAAATACCGTCTTATCCAATGGAAACATTTAAAGTCGTCATAATTTGCGAGTGCGAAAGTTTTGTTCGCATTAAAAGTGTACACAGATACAATCTTTATAATTTTCATCTTTGCCTTTCTTTACGCGCCCGTGGCCTGTCTCGATTATGTTGAATTGGCGCAAAAAAGTGCAATCCAAAGTTGTAAGGGGAGTAAATTGACAAAAATCTGTGCCCGATTTTCATAACGATTATTTTTTTCATAAATTTGACAGATTTTCTTCGCATCCTGAATAACTTTCACTGCAACCGCATGTGCTTGCAATGTAAGTTTGCATACGTTATGCCGTCGCCCTTTCAATGTGAAAAAACACGGATGCGAATGGAAAAATGCGGTTTCGCGGTGAAGTGCAGCAGCCATTTCTTCGGAAGCCCTCTCCTTCGAACATTTCGAGTTTTGCTCGGACCGCTTAACACATCCGGATCCAATCCTGCAGGCGGTTCCGCCGGCACCAAGCGATTTTTCCGCTTGCCGCCTCCTGTTCGACCGGGAACCGCTCGTTAGTTCACGTGGAACGTTTCCCCGTGTTGATCATGAAACGGAAACTTTTTTTCTGTTATTCCCGACGAACGTTCGGAACTGCAAACGGAACGTCCGCGGCATCCGAATCAACTTACGGAGCCCCGGAGGCAGCCGTAAGAAATACAGGATCAGGTCCCCGAGCAACCTTCCTCACGCGGTTAACCGGAAGTGGAAAACTTTCCGGAGGAAACCTCGCTTTCCCGGAGAGAAGTCGGTTTTTCCAAAGGAACCGCAAGCATTGCCATTAAAAAACGACAAAATAATACCAATCTATTTGCTTCAATTTTTTTTTTTCACAATTATATTTCAAATTAATATTTTAAACTAAATATATTAGATTTAAATTTTATTAAATCGATATGAAACAGACCCTTATATAAATAAATATGGAAAAAGATAAATTATTACATTTATATCTTTAAATATCTAAAGGATATTCTTTAATATTGGAAAGGCGTTAAAATCAGCGAAGGGACCTCGGGTTGCGACGGGCTCGAATGGAGATTTTGCTTTCGGCCGAAGGAAAGCTTCGCTGATTGCGACGATGCCATTTCGACACTTTTAGAGATTAATTGTCTAGTTACACGTGATATCGTAGGAGAGACGGTTACTGAAAAAGTGTTTACAAGGGAAAGCGGTTAAAAAACGACGAGGTTCGTTAGCACCGGGGCGCGCGGCAGGGAAAAGGGAAGAAAGCTTCCGAAGGATGAGTTTGCTTCATTTTCGGTCGGGAGCCTTTGCAGAGGCTTCCGGCATTTTCTCGCGCGATCGCGAGATTCGGAAGCCGCCATTATTTTTTTTGTTTTTTTCCTCTTTGTTCCGTTAACGACTGCAGAGATCAAAAAGTGAGATGCAGGCGACCGTTTTGGGCGGCCGTTTCTTAAATATCCGGTATTTAATTCGGCGGAAAAAGTGAACCAATCCATTTTGCTGTCAGTTACGATATCGTAAAAACGATCGGGTTATTTGAGCGGCAGGCCATGTTCAAACATATATATATATATATATACATTTCAGATTTAAAGTACACGTTGAAGTGGACTAGACACCAGTAATTACGTAGCCACAGTTACAATTTACAGATCGGAAAGTACGGCAGACCCGATACGGTTCGACTTACGGGGTTTCGGCGAGGTTCGCGACCTTTCCCGGCAGAAGGCGCGGAACCTGAGGGAGACCCAAAAAAAAAGAAAATTTCCTTTTTGTCTCGTAATCTGCACCTCGAGGAACCCCGACCCGGGTTGATGTCCAACAACTTCCTTCCGGAAGTGAAACCGAAAGACCGGTTCTTCCTCGCCGCGAAATGGCCGGTGACGTGTTTCCGCACTTCCGAACCTTACAAATTTCTACCTTTCAGAGGGAACGCGTCAAAAGTTTGTTAGATTCGGTCCGTGAGCCAACAGCACAAGGTACCTCGATGCGCTCGAAGAAGCGTCAGGCGAGACCTCTCGAGAAGCAACCCCGGAGGAGAGGAAATAAGAGAAAGCATGAAAAGGATGGCGTATTCCGGCGCGCGGAGTTTTTTCCCTCTTCCGCTGAAAAATTCAGGTTACCACCTTGTTGGAAGGCAAATCGTAGTGGGAAACGGGCGACGAGAACACGAAGTTGTGCTGGCCATATCCGCCGCCGTAGGGCGCGTGGAACGTCGAGTGATGCTGGTGCGTCGGGTAGTGACCCGACGGTGGCGTGTGGTGAACCGTGTGTCCGTGGGTTTGGTGGGACCTGTAGGATCTTGCAGAGAAGAAAAGGTTAAATGAAATGCGAAGCGAAAGAGGTGCGGAGGAGTTTCAGCCCGGAATCCCACCCGTACCTGGATTCCCCGGCTTCGTAGTGACTCCTCGTCGGGGGCAGCGGTTCGCTCTTCACCGGCAAATTGCCCGATCCGGAGAGAGAGAGCAGCGAAGTGTTTCCCAGGTATGGGGAATCCGCTCCCGACGTCTTCGGAGTTTTGATCGGATCCTGCGGGTTTCCGCTCAGAGTTTTGGAATCTGAAACAGTGAAAAACCGTCAGACACCACTCGTTTCGGGGACTGCTTTGGAGGCGTTCCCTCGATGGCGGTTTTCGGCCGCGTTGGCCGACGGAAGTCGGTTCGAGTGGGATCGTCCGGCAGGAGCACCGACCCGAGGCAGAGGCCGAAGTTTGTACTTGCCTTCCGAATTGCTGGAAGAGTCGTGCCCCTGATTTTTTTCGGGACCGACGGCGCTGACGGCGGCGGAGAACGCCGCCGAAGAAGGTTTTTTGGGTTTGCGCTTTCGCGTCTGGATTCCGTCCTTCCTCATTGCCAGAGGGCGGTTGACACCGTGTAACTTAAAGTAGAGACCGCAGGCATTGCAGACGGGCTCTCCCTCGTTGTTCCTGCGCCAAAGCGTAGTCGTTCTGGTTCCGCAATTCGTGCAGCACAGACCGAGCCTCTTTGTCGCCGTCTGTGGACAGGAATATTGTTATTTTCGGAAAATTGGATGGCACTCCTGCTGCTGCACCGAAAGGCTCACCAGTCTTTTCGAAGGCTTGACCAACGGTCGGTTCATTCCGTTCATTTTATGGTACAGTCCGCAGGCGTTGCACAAATAGTGACCGGTTCCGTCTCTCCGCCACAGCGGCGTTGATATGGCACCGCAGTTGACGCACTCTCTTCCTTCTCCAAACTGAAATTCCATTCCATTGTCTGAAAGTTGTAAAGTTTCGATTATTTGAGGTGCCGCCTCTTCCTGCAGGATGCTTCACGTTGCGTGAATCGAAGCTCTGAAACCGAGGCCGGAAAATCCTCTTTGGACGTCTTTCGGTCGTTGCTGGCTTTTTCTCTTGCGCTTTCCGGATTTTCCAAAATTTATAAGAATGTTTGTCTTGGGAAACGTTCACGGTTCATCCGTAGACGTATTTGCAAATTCAGTTTCGCCAAAGCTAACCTGACAACGGAAATGGGAATCCTCTCGCCTTTTCTTTGCACCTTTACCTGACGAATGTTTTGCCTTCCGTTTGCTATCCGTCTCAGTTCAACAGGGAATTTTGAGATCAAGTTCAAATGCGAGGGTTTTTCCGCCGAGTCTTTTCGGAAATGGCGCATCAGTTCAATTTCCTGCCGTCCGATGCCGTTTAGGAAAAAGCGAAAGCCTCTAAATTTGAGAGGAGCTGCAACGGGAAGTGACGGCAAAAGAACGTTCCTGCATGGATGATGTCGAAGGAGGAGGACTTCCTCCGGAACCGCTCGCCTTGTTCGGTTTGCCCGCGCTTTCAAAACCGCGAAAAAGACGCTGCCTTACCGTAGTGTGGTGCTCGTTGATATCCGCTGCCGTCGTACGATCTCCAAGACATCATGTTCTGACCGTAAAAGGGATTGGAGAGAGGGTTCTGCTGGGCAGCCAGGTGAGACGAAGCTCCGAAGTTGTCGTTTCCCGTGGCTTGGTGGTTCCATCCGTTGGTGGACGAAGCGAAATGCTCGGAACCTGCGCGCAAAGAAACGTCAAAGCAACGGATAATCTCCAAGGTAGAGTCCTCGAGGCATTGTCAGATGAATTCTTTCCCGGTCGAAAAGAAAAAGGAAAAAACCTTTCGATGCTAACCGGAATGGTTGTACTGATGATGGGCTCCGAGTCCACCCAGAACGGCTCTGTTCGACGGGACGTAGACGGGATGCTGAGCTCCAAGGTACCCGGTGCCTCCCTCGCAATAACCTGCCGTTCCAGAATTAGGGAACATTATCGTCATTTATTCTACGAGTGATCTGAAAGCAAAAACAGTAGTCAAACCTAACAGGGATCCACTTGAAGAAGCTCCCGGAAAAGCCAACGCAATGAAAGACGGACGTTTCGCGCTCTTTCTGCTGCAGTTTTCGTTTCTGACGCTCCCAGACGCGGCAAATAACCGACTGCTTCCCGTTCTGCAAATGCCTTTTTTGAATCTGTCCACGTTTTACGGATACGTTGCCGCTGTCGCCGAGTTAAACCCTTCGCGCCGACAGTTTTTGGCGACTGCTTCTCAATTTTCATTTCAACGAGTTGTCACTCTGTGCAATCTCGGTGTGGAGGTTCGGTTTATGAAGCAAAGCGTTCGGGCTTCATGCAGCATTCCCGCCGATCAGACTAAAATCCGAACTCCGTTTGGAACTTTGGTCTGCCCTCAAATTCGAACAATTTCCCGGTGATTTATTCGACTGGCAGCTCGGTCCACGCCCTTTAAATACGATAATCTATGGGCTCCGCATAATGTCCGTAGATAATCCATTAATAAGAGCGTACAAGAAGTCGGGGCAGCATCGCTTTCGAACGTCAAACTTGACGAGGGACTGCAAATCGATACACATTTTTCAGGTTTGTCGCTCGCTGAAAATGGCAAAAGGCTCGGATTGATTCCATAAAATGCATAATTCAGTTGGCATCGCTGATACTCGTGAGAACCTTATTTCGGAGGAAAGCGCAGAAAATATTTTGCGCTCCGTGAAGAAAAGGAAGACGCAAATTGTGAATCCCGAAAAGTCAAAAGGTAAGAGCTAGACGGCCGCTTTTGAGACAGTCACGATTTTCAAATATCAAGACATCAGTCGTGAAGGGAGTAAGAAGATTGAGATTGATGGACGTATTTAAAAAACAGGAATGAAAATGAACCTGCGGCGGAGCGCGAAGTGAAGCCGCGAGATCCCGAGCAGCATGACAAAAACTGCAAGGAAAAGGCAAAACGAATAAAAGCTTAAGGTGAAGGTTGCGGGGCACGATCTGCAGAGCTTCGACAGCACAGAGACTGATGGGGCGAAAACCGGATGGCACAGCGAAGGGTGCAAAGAGGAACTCCCACCCTGCCAAACCCTCCCCCAAGCCGTTTTGCGGGCTTTACGTACGGAGATGCAGGCAATGCCGGAATCGGTCGTTCCACTCATACTTTGCCGTGTCGCAGGATTGCAAGAACCGACGAAATTTGGTGGGACGGGCGACGTTCGTCCTCCGCGACGTGTGCGCCGGGCTTTCCGGTGCTGCGATCAATCCAAATCCGCCGATATTCGAAGAACAAAGCTGAACCCGCAAAACCTGACGGAGCAACGACAACTGAATTGTTATCCCGACAGGCCCGGATATACCTGTAGACCTTATCGGCTGCCTCTTGCAGGGCCGCATTCGATATCCGCCCCAAAAGATATAAAATCACTCGGTACGTTGGGAACGAGCGCAGCCGTGTTTCCGGTGGCTCGCGCAAGGTACAGAATTATTTTAATTCCCGAAGAGATATCCTATTATTTGGACCGAAGCCTGGGTGGCAGCGTGTAAAGCTGCCTTTAATCGCGAAGAATATTCCCGGGGCAAGAATCCTCGAACCGAATACCAACAATCAACAAAATCTCTTTCCCGGATTGCGAACCATCCGCGGTACCTTAAGACCTCGCTGCAGGCTCCGAAGCTGCCTTCAGGAAAGCTCTCGCTTCACGGTGTGAGCAGCGACGTCTTCGACACTCCGGAGAGTGCACGGAAACCTCCGTTTCCATTTCGAGTGCCACTGTTTTCGGTCCGTGGAACATCCGAACGTGTTTCCGTGCCCTGGCAAGTGGAGGGCCTCGGCCTTATCTCGTCACGCCGGGTGCTTTCCGATAGCAGACGGGGGACAGCAAGGCGTCTTCGCCCGTTGCGATTTCGGGCCTTCTGACAAGCCGTCTCCTTGCTTCGGCAGGCCGGACGAAGGGACGCAGGGCAGGGCACTCTTCTGGCGACGACAGAACGCCCTGAGCCTTTCTGCAACCGTCGCAAGGTGAAATTAGAATCTTCCCATTATTTGGAATCTTTGCTAGACGCAGCATTTGTGTCCGCTTAAAAAGTTCCGAAGTGCAATTAAATCTTCGCAACGTTCCGACAGCATTTAAGCATAATGTGAAAAATCTTATAATAATTAGGGCCCCGAAGCGAGTGCTGAAACCCTCGGCCGCATTGCCAACTGTCGAAATTCCGATAATTTTTAAAATTTTCTTCCAGCGAACAGAAGATGTGAGCAACCCGTTCTCTGCTTGTCGGACAGGACAGGGGAACTCGTCCAACATTTCCATGTTCGCAGGTCAAAAGGAAAAATTTTTCACCCCATAACTGGAGTTCGCTTTTTTGGCATGTTGGAGAATCCCACGATCTCGGAGTGAAAACGGAAATTTTCCAAAAAGCTAAAAATTCCTTTGCGATAAGGCAAATTCTGCTGTTCTGCACCAACTTCTCTACCTGGAGCCTTTTTCCCTCACATTTAACCCGATCGAAATTCGAGGGACTTCGACCTTACATCGCTCCAATGCGACGGACTGTTGCGGATGCATCCAAACAACATCGCACAGCAGCAGCAAACCGGCGCGTGCAAATCACCAGCTTGGAATGTGAAAAATGACAGTCGAGGCGAAACCCTTCGGAAAACCTTCTCGCCGGGGAGAAAATCTCAATAACGAAATTAAAATTTACTAACGAAAATATCATCGATTAGATAAATGGAACCGAAGGAACCCAAAACACGCAGAAGAAACTGACCGACAGCATTTGGTAAAACAGACACGTTCTTCCATGCGGACGTGTGCCCCGGGAAGGATCTCGGGGCAACCTTTGCCCGTCGATCCTTCCTCGTCTCGTTGCCCTCGCATCCCAAGAAGCCGCCGTCCTGGCTCGCGATTCGATTGAGCGCCTCCGACTGCGTGCATGTTGGACCGAGAGCTGCACTTAACATCTTCTGGCCGGGAACGGACGAAGTCAACCGGTTCGGAGGCGTGTCCCGATCGGATCCCGCCCACTTTCCGCTCCAAAGGGACCGGCGGTTAAATGGCCGCGACCCGGAGGCGCGGAGGGAGATTCTCGCCCTAAAAGTCCGACGCCTGGCGCCCCGCGCTCCTGCAGCGGGGACCCCCGCAGCCGCGTTATTCACGTTGCTCGCACTCGACAACCTTGCAGAGAGCGGCCGATGGATTCCCTGCGAATTTCCGTCAGCGAGGATCCCCCCCCCCGCAGACAAATTTCTGCAGGCTCTTGCGGGGGCGAAATTCGAAACGAAAAATATCGGTCGAGGTACTGCTCGGTGGAGACCCGCAGCGGTCCCGGTTTCCCGGCTTCGTTTCAGACGCGGTAACCGAAGCTCATCGCCCTTTCTTTCTCTCATCCTGAAGGTTCTCGAGCGCAAGTTCCTCTCGCCTGTCCTTCCGGCAGCAAACGAAATTTCAGGTGAACCTGAACCATCCACTCCTGCGGCGTTTCTCGTCCCACGAACGCGGACCTACTTCCCGAGAGGAAGTGACGAAGCTGCTTCGCATTTTCTAGGCCATTTGCGGGGCCCCTGGAGGCAGGATTTGTCTCGGGGCAGCTGCTCCTCGTGCGACAGGTGCCCCCCCCCCCGTGTTCAGCTTTCGCGTGTCGCGTTCGCATCACTCCTCCAGGAGAGGCTCCAGGCGAACGTGCCGCCTTTGTCCTCCGGACGAGGAGTGCTCGTTTGGAACGTCGCTCAGCAGACGACGTTCGCGGCAAAGCTTCGGGTCGAGTCTCGATCGGCGCCATCTCCGCGGCCGTGAAGAGTCTCAGGTTGCGAACGGTGCTTTCTTCCGCCTCGGGAACCTCCGAGAAAGGAAAGGTTTCCGGTTGAATAGAGACATCTTGTAGCGCGCTCATGGGAAGCGGAACCCGGGTGAAAAGGACACCGCGGGTTTCTTATTAAAAGAAAAAAGGAAAAAACATGACATCCAAAGCCTCGAGTAAATTGACAAGTCCTGTCTCGACGCGTCACGTCTGCGCAGGCGCCAAACGAGAACTAGCTCACCGGTCGACACCCTTTTTTAAGTGCTTTTAACTGTACCATTCAGTTTTTTATTTTTTTTCATCTAAAACCCGAGGATTTATATTGCAGAGCACGGTTGGATGGAGCCGAACCGAAAACCCGAGTCTCCGATTTATTACCCCCATTAACGCAGAACGTTTCCACGGGGTATGCGGACAGAGACAGCGGCAGCGGTGACATCGCGGTCCTTCCGGAGACGCGAGAAGCTGCTCTTCCGCCAGCGGAAGCGGAGGTAGATTCGCGGGCGGGATCCCCGAAAGAGAGCGCCTCGCGCCCGACGTGGCACCAGCGTCTCTCGGAGAAGGTTCCCGAAAGAGCTTTCGGCCGAATCTTTCTGGCAGACGTCTAAAGCCTTGCTCGGCTTTTCTTTGCGCGTTCCGCCGCAGGTTTGGGAAAATTTGCTTTTCTCCCACGGGTCCTCCGGGATCGGCGAACGCCCGGCGGGAAGAAATTTTTTAGCGTTCGCCGTCGGCTCCGACGCGCCGGGCCGCGCATTTCGAACGGTTCTACCGTCGGGGAAAATCACCGTCATTATCGAAATGCGATTTGAATAAACCTGGGAAAATCGCAAATTCGCGGTTCGGGATCAAACGGAAAAAAGGCGGGACGAGAAAATCCGCTCGAAGACGCGGTAAAGCATTGGAACGAGGGCCGCCATTAAGGCTTGATCCCACCCGACAGCGCGGCTTCCGGTTTCATACCTGAATCGCCGCCACCTCTCGGAAAATATTTCGCTCCTCTTGCGAATTGCTCGAAAATGGCTCATTTCGCTGTAAAACGAGCTGTGCACGGGCACAAACATCAACGGAGCAAATTATTGGTTCCCGCGACCCGGAGGAAACCTCACGGAAGGCACGCGGAGGTTGACTTCCTCTGCCTTTCTGATCCACTTCCTTCGCTGCGGATCGAAGGCTCCCTCGCGATCAAAATAAAGAAGAGGCGAATTTTCGGAGTGACAAAACCTTGGACATCCGAACGCGGTTCGACACTTTGCATTTTCCAACTCTCGAATGAGAAAAGCGGAAAAGTTCAGGTCGGCATTGGCGATGCCGACCGTTCGCCGACAGGAAGGCGCCAGGTTGAGAGCTTCGGATATTCCGGGTTCCCGAACGCAGGGTGCCCGAAACAGTATTTTCCGTGAGGGAAACCTTCCGGATTTTGACGGAAGACGAGGAAGAGGCGACGTTCCCGGCGTCCCGGGAGACGTTGATCGCCTCCCGTTGCATTTTTGATGAGCAAAGTCGCCCGCAAAGAAGGTGCGCGATCCTTTATCGAACACGAAGCCCTCGTCGAGCCCGGGGTCGTCGATACGGGTTGAAACGAGTATTGTGTCGTTATTTGTCACACGCGTAACTTGACAAAAAGCAGCTCACCCCCAGACCGGGCAGACATTAACGGACGCAATGCCGCAGTTAGTGGTCAAAACGAAGTAAATTTCGACGCTTCTTTATCGTCCCGCGACGGAGCCACGTCGCTATTTGCGCAAAAGTCGCTCCGTCGAACCGATCGCGCGGGCTACCCTTAACCGCTCCGCCTGGTCGATGGGCGGACCCCGAAAATTTTCGGCCTTCCCCCGAAGGAAGTTGAGCGTCGTCCGACGTGGCGCACCATCGATGGAGAAAGCGAAAAATCCGGAAGGCGCAAAGCCCCGGGATCGGCGGCGACCGACGGAAGCGCAAACGGCCCGGAAAAGAAGCAAAGCGGTGAAGATGAAGGGCTCCGTTCTTCGGCGCGGAGCAAACCCCGGACGAACGAACCCCGCGAAGGACTCGGGAAGGTTCGACCGAACGGGTTCTGGAATTCAAAAACTCGATTCCGTCGCTTCCGTTCGCTCCGGGCGGTGCTGCCTTCGAACAAGAAGGGGGTCAACGGAGGCGATCCCGTCGAAATTACGGGAACCCGTCCCGGAACTGCCCCCGAACCCTGGAAAGTGTCAGCTTAAGGGCTCATTAGGCACGAGGCACTCTTCGGGTCCTAATTAACCCCGACGGCATTTGATTTACGAACCTGTCCCGAGCCCTCCGAAAATATCCGTCCCCTAGTCTTGTCTTGGCCATTTATTTATTTCTCTTGTAACCGTCTTCTCCCGAGGAGAACGAACGAAAATAAATAAATTATTTGTTCTGTTCTGCGACATGCTACGAGGATGGGGTCAGGCGCGGGAGCAGCGCGGGACCGGGACTTCCGACCATTCCGCGGTCCCACGCGATTCCAGCACGTGTCCGAAATCGTCGGGCACGGTGGCAATGCGCGAGGTCGGGGCAGGAGCACTTCCGGAAGTCCCAGCCGCGGAAAAGGCCCGCGGAACGGGACCCCGAGTCAATCTCTGAACTGGTTAACGCCGTCGAACAGTCCCCGGAGGAGAAATTTCGGGGGAAGGCGTCTCGCTTGGACAATTTCGGTTCCGGAAGTGCGGGTGGAGTTAATCGACGGAAATCTCCGCGGGGCACGTCGCCGCCGATGATTTGACCGGGGAAGGAGACCGCAACGGAGTTAACTTCGTAAAAGCAACTGGCCGGAAGTACTCTCTCGGTATTTTCCAGACTAAGAACGAGGCTTCCGAACCGCGCAACCGCTTCCAAGTTTTTCGGCAGTTAACGAGGGCCACGGTCACCGATTTCGCAGCCCTCTCTCGCCACCGCACGATCAACACAAAGACATTGCGACGGGACGACCGCAATATCGGGAGGTTTTCCGGTTTCCGCAGTCGTCTCTGCCGCCGTACAAATGCGACCGCAACTCCCGTACGAGGACGAAGAACGTCAGAACCTCGGGCATCGACGCTTTCCGTTCGGTTCGGCATTACTGCAATGAGATTAAAAGCGTTCAAATTGCTCGCGATTGGTGGTGGGAGCACCAAAATATGTGCGGCCCCACGAACCCGACGCGGCACCTTACGACTCCGGGGGTGGACGGGGATCTCGGAGGCCTGGAAAACCTGCTCTCCATGCCGCGTTAAGGTAAAACGACAGGCGGCAGATGGCCGCACCGCAAGAGGTGCCGGGCACCGACAAACTGTGGAGGCCTCGTTAAGCGGGGTGACTCGGTTCCGTTTGGTCGTGTGCTCGGATCTGGGTGCGCAGGTAAGGCGGAAGCGGAATCCTCGCAGTGCGAGGGTCCCGCAAGAGCTTGTTTCCGTCGGCTAATGAATGGACCGATGGGGCCCACCCTTGTTCGCCCCGCGTTTTTTGCCGTTTTCTCTTTATTTAACGAAGACACCTTCATTGATGACTTCGTTAAGTCCGGGGAACGTCCACCCTTCGTAAATCACAAACGGAGAAATCGATGCGCCCTTAAACGTCTTCCACCTTCGTCGTTCGCAGGGTTTTTCCCGCGTCGGGCGTTCCTCCCTTCGGCAGCGGGCTGCTCTGACGGGACGCTCAACGCGGCGTTTGACCCCGTTTGGGGTTTCCACCCCGCGTCAGAAGATCGAAGCCGAAGATTTCCAACGACGATTTCGAATGGTCAACGTAAAAGGGAAGAATCACGAAGTGAAACAGGGAAATCTGCCGCTCGATAACCCCGGCACCTCCCTCCTTTCGAGTGCAAACGAAGCTCGTCGATCGATTTGCCGCTACCGACAGAAACGGCAAATTCCAGCAAATTTCGGAAATCATGCTTTCCGGCGAGCGAAACTTTAGCGGCCCAAGCTTCAAGGCAAGACAATTTCGCGCTCATTCACCGAGTTTTCCGGAGGCATTATGAAGGCACTCCTCTACCGTCGGCGCAAACCTTTTCATAAGTGCCAAATTCAAAATTATAAAGAGGCAAACCTGCGTAAGCCACCCTGGAACTGAACGCGATTTTAACGGGACGCGCGCCTTCGCAGCAGGAAAATTGGGCGTTTTGAGGAATTTTGCGCACACTTCTCGAGCATCGACTGCGTCTCATTTCGGAGACGGAAACCACAGTAACACGCGGAGAAGTGAACACTTTTTAGCTGACTTAAACGCGTGTCTTGCAAAAATAAATCCGTTTCAATGCCGAATAACATTACAAGGTGGACTTGCGAGAGTCCTTGCTGCAAGGTCTCGCACGGTGCAGTAAGCAAATTGCTCGGAGATGAGGCATTTCTCGTCGGCGGAAGAACCGGCGGAAGGTTCCTGCGGGACGGTCCCCCGACAGCAACGTAGACGCCAACGCCGGTCAGCGGGGCCGGTCCCGGTGCATTTCCGCCACCTCTTCCCCCGTTTTCTGCGGGAAATCGGTCGCCGCTCGGGGGCCGGGGGCGGGGGTTCGGAGCACGAAAAATCCCTCGCTGCGGCTCGCAAGGAAGGCGGTGGAAGCGCAAAATCGCGATGGAGTTTTTCCAGCAACGAATCACGGCGAGGCAACTGAGAAAGACGCTGACGACGACACGAAACCATCTCGATGGTGGATATTAGTCATTTTTTTTGTTCGTTTAGAATTCGAACCGGTTCTTGCGATCGCATTTCGTCGCCAAAACGATGGCTTCAACCACAGATCCGAAAGAGCTCTTCGGAGGAGATGAAAAATCTTTTTCGGGGGACTCTCGAAACAAAGAAATCGACTTTTCCGCTCCTCCCTCCGGTTGGTTCGGCAGTTTTTCCGGCGAGGTCCGACGGTTCACTCCGGCGGTGACCCCGTCTGCCGACCTGCGCCTCTTCGAGAAGCGATTCCGTCCACGTTCGCCTCTTTCCCTGCGGCACCTTCGGGCGGCTCGGGACTGACCGGAGGAAATCACGCGGCCGAAGTCCTCCTGGATTTGTCGCTGGGAATGAAGAGTTTGTTGCGGAAGTTCTTCGGGAAACCGTCGAGGCCTCGGCCCCGTCGCGGAACGCGAGCGTCCGTTCGCCCACGTCGTTCCAGTTGCTTGTAACAGTCGCGAGCTCTGTTCTTTTACGAGGCTGCCGCAAAAGATTCACCGGTGGAAAAAGAACGCGTTTTTCCGCTCTTTCCATGAGGTGCACTGCAATGTTCAAACGGGTCGTCTTCACACTTTAAGGATCGGACTTGCTCCACTTACTGCAGACCGAATTCTTCGGGCACTTTTTTCGTCTCTTCGTGCCACGATCGAAAACCCTATCCTTTCGTCATTGGACCGTGACGCTGCCGGAGATTGCTTCGCGAGATAACTCTTTTCCCTCCTAAGGCGAAAGGTCCCCACATTTTCCCGAGCATTCGTCACATCATGCTCTCTCCGAGCGCATGTGACAGAAAAGTTTGCTGCGCAGCCTGCTCCCGCTTCGAGCTTCCGCTAATCCGGATCGCTCGCGACAACTTTTGACCCTGCAAATATTTTTCCAAAGTCCGCATCCCGTTCCTTTGCCCCCGGATCAAAGTGGAGCGAACCTTCGCCGGCGACCTGTCCTGGAGATTCCCTGTCCGGCGGAGCCGGTAACCGAGGAAAATTCCCATTGCGGCAAGGCCCGACGACGACCCTCCCAATTAACGTAATCGGTGCGGAACGTTCCTTCATTTGCCGGGCGATTGCCCCGCGAACGGGCAGAGGCGATTTTCCGGAAAATTCAAGCGGTCGGAAAAGATCGGCGTCGCCGGAGACGTCGAAAACTCCGCCGGCTTTTCCCGCTCTCCGAAAGCGGTGCCAAGCGGGGCCTTTCGGTCTTGCTGATGTCGGCCTCCCGGGAGGCCTTTCTCCGCCGAAGTTCCCGGTTTCTGCAACCGCCAAGAAGTCCGGCGGGTGCGCTCCAAGAGAAACAGGTCGCAGTAACTTCTTACAACGGACCACTCCGTAGAAAATCAAGTTCTAATGACAAGTTGTCCTTGGATGAACATGATCAGTCAATTACAAGCCATCTAACTTGGCTAATTAATGATTCTCCATCGTCCCGTGTTGCTGAACTCTGGAGAGTTAGCGTGAGAACTCGGTGACGGAGTGACAGCACCATGAGGAAGGAGCCGAAAGTGAATGGAGAAGTAAGGCGAAACCGTGGAAACCTTCGCCCGAGTCGCCGGATCGAAAGTGGACGCGTCGTCCGTGCCGCCCGACTGGAAAAGCCCTCAAAACCCGAGGGAAGAAGGATCCTTTTCCGGCGACCGTTCTTCCGTCCTGCGGGGAAAATGCTCCGGGACGGACGCGGAGAAAGGCAGAGCGCGAAAACGAATCCGATTCTTATTTCCCTGCCGAAGCAATTCTGCAGTTAAATTCGCTGCGAGTCGAAAATTTACGGGAATGCCAGGGCCAAAGCTGCCGTCGCCCGTCGTCGTCGGGGCAGAGGAAACCAAAGCGAAAATGCCGCGAGCAGGAAGCTGCTTTTTTCTGCCGAAAGAAAGGCGAATTTAATCGGCGAAAGGGAACATGGTCCGGATGGGAGGTCGCCGAATCCGGGGGCCGAAATCGCGGAAATTTCTCGTTTTTTCGAAGCCGGAGATTTCCTCAGTTATTCGGGGGTAATCGCTGACTCTCGAAAAGGAACGCGGATGGAGCGGCGTTAAAAAAATTTTGGAAAAGCGGCCGAGGTTTCCGACAGGTTCCACGCCTCGCACGTGGGTCGCACGCCTCGAATCCAGTCGCCCGCAGAGATCTCCGATCATTTCTGCTGCGTTTCCGGAGACCGGCGACGTTTCATTCTCTGAGCGCTTCCGTCCCGGGGAGGAAAGATTCTGAATGAAAGATTTTGCGGTTTGTCGGCACGACATCGGGTCCGCGGCGGAGGGAAAACAATGAACCCGCGAAAGGGCCGAAATTCGGAATCCGGACGAAAAAGACGTGGAAGGAGATTTTCCGTTTTTCCGGGGGCTGCCACTGGAAGGGAAATAAAAGGGAAAAACCCACGCCACGCAAATGACAATGCGAGTGGTTTCCTTCATGTAATTAGCATGCGTAATTATCAATTAACAATGTAAATTATTCATATTCCACAAGCTGCGTTTTCTTTGGCAATCAGTTTCGAAATCTGAATCGCGCACGGAGCGTCCGAGTCCGAACGCGAAGAATTTTCCGTTTTTCCAAAACGGTTTCCGATTTGCGAGGACACCGGCCGACACTAAGACGGGAGAAATCGCGAAAGGACCGGACGGGCGGCGAAGGGCAGGATCGAGAAAATGGCGAACGCCTCGTCCGCTTCAAACCGAAACGGCACCAGAAAGCGTTCGAAGCCCGGGGCAACGGGAGCCAAAGCAACCGGGAACCGGGCTCCGGGCAAAGCGATGCAGATATCCCAGGGAAAGGTTCGCCGAGCCGGAAGTCGTACCGTCGAGGGAGGTTTCGAATGCAACCCCCATGATTGATGAGTGCGAGAGAACCTCCCCCGAAGCTCCATCCGCGCATTTCCCTCGCCGGGCGTTCGAAACATGCAAAATGACGGAAAAGTTATCGGGAGCGTGATCTGCCGTTAATGCAGCTTTGCTTTGCAAGCGATAAAACGGAAAAGCCGCCCTTGCGTCTTTGTTTTGCGCGAAAAAAGGCTTTCCGCGAGCACGAAAGCCCGGATCGGGGCAGCGTCCATCGAACGTTTCCCGGAGGCCGCTCCTTTCGAGTCGGTCCCGCGATCGACAGGCAGGAAAAGGTCCTGCGGGGGTGCTCGACGCGGAAGGGAATTTCCAGAGCGTGCTGGAAACCGTTCGCCTCAAAGGGTCGCTTGAAATTTTCCTTCCGAGCCCCGGAACCTGCTACTTCCGCCGCTTTTTTTTTAAACCTCCGTCGAATCCTGCCAAAGCGCTAACTGCGCCGAAAATGGGACCTCCGGAGGGCCTCCCGCCCGCTGGAAATTTCCATTTTGGAGCCGTTCGCGGCATTCGCTGTCGCTTCGGCTTCCCTTCGAAAAGGCTTTCACAATTTTTCCTTTCCACGGCGAATCAAATGATCCGTCCCGGTCTAGTGGCGAAAAACTGACTGAAGGAACGAAAATACTTTTTGGGGATTCCGTCAGAATCGAATCGGCTTCTTTGGCTTAGCGTAAAAATTTTCTTTTTGAAAAAAATTGGCGAACGTTTTGCGTTTCAAGCGACGTCTTAATTTGACTTGGACCGCGTTCGGTCGAAACTGCCAAGATTCACGAGACGCAAAACAAGTCAGCAGTGGAGAAAAAAGAAAAAAAAATGGAAAAATCACCGTCGACACCTTCACAGCAATCGCATCGACGGAAATTCCAGCCGATGCCCGACGCCTGAGAGAAACGAAGACCGTTTCCTGCGTCGCGGACCACAGTCGCGATCCCGAGGTTTCGCTTTCCCTCTGCGCTGCAGGGAAACTTTCGGGAAACTGCAAAACGATTTCGCTTTGCGCGCTCGGAACCCGAAATCGAAAGGTCTTTCCCCGTCGGACGCGGGCATCCGCCGCCGCGAGAGCTCGAAGCTCGCGGATTGCGAGCTCTCGACGGCAGCTTCAGAAATTTCACTCCGCTCGGGACCTCAGATAATGCGTTCGGCGGCCCGATCGCCGGGTCACTTGAGCGATCGCCTTTGAAGTTTCTAGAGTCACCTTTGACATCCAACGTGCGAGGCGCGATAAAATTCCCTCCGTCCGCCGTCGGGCGATTTCTCGCGAGATCCCGGCGCTGGGGGTCGCTCTCTGTTGCGCACCCGGAAGCGGGACCCCGGGAAACGCGACGGAGTTCCGGAGGACGCGTCCCCCGCTGCGGCGCGGAACGAAGCCGCCCCCGACTCGGGCGGTTCCGAGATCTCGAACGCGGCGATGCTTCGTCGGGCGTTCGGAGACGTCGCCTTCCCGGGGGAAGATCGCCTCGGGAGAGGCGTCAGGGAACCCGGTTTCGACGTCCCGGTACGGTTCGTCTGTCACCCCTTCGATCGACGGCGGAGGAAATGGAGTCGTTTCCCAATTCCAACAGCTGTGTCATTAGGTTATCGCGCACTGCTGTTAAGATCAAGGATCACATAAACTAGACAATCTGATACGAGAGCAAGTTAACAGTTAATTAGATTGAAAGTTACACTGGTCTTTGATAAAAGGATTTCGACATCGTGGCATTAGCGGCGGGGAAAAGTCCTGCGGAAGGGAAGAAAGCGCCGGGCCGGAGTAAGGTTCCCACGAGGCCTTCCGCTTGCGGACATCCCGTCTGCCGCTGCGAACACGTAACCAATCGTGACTTTTACTATCTCGGGTTACGACTGAGTGACTCTGACGTTCGGGGCGATCGATCGGGAACCGAAAATTCCCGCGGCAAGCGACGCTCCCGTACGGGAGACGGGGAAACGTCCGGGCGGAAGAAATAAAAGAAAATTTCGGGGTTCGAACTTTTCCCCGACCGGTGAATTTACCTTGCTTCGATTGCGGACCCAAAGTCTTCTAAATTTTCCGGCAGACGACGGTCGGGAAATCCCTCGAAATCACTTCGTCCGCACGTTTCAGAGTTCCTCGCATTCGTTAAGTATCCCGGACGGGGCCGCTCGTCCAGTTCTTCTGCCCCGCGAGCACTCACAAAACCGAAACTTTCCCGCTGACAAAGTCCGAACCGTTATCCGAGAGAAGTTCGAACTGTTTCCACGTCCAACGATCGAGAGGCGATTCCGGATATCTCGAACCGAACGGTTCGATCGCTCGACCTGCTCTCGTCACCGGGTGGCGGAGGCCTCTCGGAAAGCGGCGCTGAGCCTCGATCCCCGCGCGTATTCGACGATTTTCCTAGTCCCGAACGGTCCCGGTTGCGTCCGTCGGATGCCCTGCCATCCACCCCGAGCACCGCGCTTCCCCGCGCTAGTTCTCGCCGGAGGGGCCGCACGAGGGAGGACGAGGAAAAGGCTCGCAAGGCATGCTCCTCGCAGCTAAAGCGATCCCTGCGGAACCTTTCGGCTGCTCGCTCGGAACGGGATCGTCCGCGGGGCACTTGCCGACACTCTCATTCCACGTCGGGGCGGCGAGGGATCGAATTTGAGCACCGATTGCTCCCCATCGGGTGAAGATTCCTCCTTTTTCCGCTGCTTTGCTTCGGCCGAACGGTAGCAGAAATATTCGAAAAACCGCGCAACGAAAGGCGACGATCGACTCCGGTCCACGACAATTTACTGACTCGAAAAAAAAAAAACCCGAGACGAAAAATGTGAAAAAAGACTTTTTTTCTCAAGTTGCCACGGCAGGCGAAGATGGGCCCCCGCACCGTTCGACGGAGACGTCGCGGGGCGTCTTTTCCCGGTCCGATTCACCGGCCCCGGACACGCGGATTGTCGGTGCCGCGCGCAAGGCAATCGTCGCGAGCGTCCGTCATCTTACGCTGACGCAAATCCAAGTCCGCGGTCCCAGAGAACGCGGGCGTCGCTGCAAAACGCATCATGTACCATTCGTCTCCCGTGAACCGGGAGGAAGGAGTCGGAGGGCGGTTTCTCTCGGTCGCGGCAGAAACAAGGCAGTTCCGGACAGCAAAGTTCGAATGCGTCCGATAAAACCGAAGGCTCGAATTTCGGTCCACTGCCTTCCTGCGGTAGACGAAGCGCGGACTTTTAAGGTTCCACCAAGGAGGAGCCGTGGAAGAAGTCGCGATTTGACGGCGGCGAGTCGAGAAAGCGGAAACCTGTTCGAAATCCGCC
>JAOWBB010006351.1:0-28924 GCA_028565995.1 Ricinus marginatus | reverse complement strand
TGGGGGGCTGGGGGGGGGGAGAGGAGAGCGGGCAATTGTGCTAACGACGATGCCTGCACCAGTGGAAGTCATCCATCAAATTACGGTCCGAAGTCTGCCTGGCTTTTAGGTAGATTAACCTTAACCTCAAAAAGCTTGGCATCGTCGGGCGCAATTCGATTTGTTTCAATCAACGTCGAGCCAACCTAAATGTGCTTTGCGCGATGGAATGCGTTTCGTTGAGTTAACGCGTTAGAAAATCGAATCATCCGGGATTTTTCCTGCTTTTGGATCTGCTCCGGAGAAGTTTGATCGCACCGAGGGTTCGTGCCCCGGAAAATGAAAAGGATTTTTTTTCCCGCGCTCCGACATCTCGGCGCTTTCAAATTTGGATTACGTTATGGGCAATGATAAAAATCTTCGGGAAAACTTAATATCCCGGAGGGTTAAGGAAAATTCGGATTTCCCCCGTCGCCGATTCCCCCTTTCCGCCCTCTTGATGCCGAGTTATGGAAAATGCGAAAAAAGGCATCGGTGGGGGGGGGAGGGAAGCGGCGAAAAAAATTTTTCGGGTCCCTCGTCTCCTCCGGGCTCGAAGCTGAAAAAGTGCCGAAAGTGACTGTTGCCAGTCCGCCGGTTTTCCCGCGCCACGTCTTTTTATGGTGACAAATAACCGCGCTTTCCGGGGATGGCAAAAAATTTTTTTCCATATCCCGCAAATGCTCCCCGCACGCCAAAAGGAACGTTTTTACAAGTTTTCCCACCTCATTTGATGAACGGTGGAATCCGCAGAGCTCGCTTTTCCACCCAGCCTCCGGGATATGGGAAAACTTTTCCGTGAATCCCCGGCTAAATTACACCTTCGAACGGATGGGCGCGATTAATGGCGGAAGGAAGTTCTGCGGTCGATTTTTTCTGCTGCGGAATTTTGAAACTCGTTTCTGTTACTTCCCTTGCGATTTTTACGAAACGGAGCCGAATCGCTGCCGGAGGAGGAACCGGCAGAATTTTCGCAGTCCCTAAATCAAAAACTTGACTCGTTAATGTGGCTTAATGGCGGAGCTGCTGCAGTCGCCGGCGACTCCGGCCCCCGACAGATTTTTTCAGCATCCCATCCGCGGCCCCCCCGAAAAAGAAAATCCGAACCCGATCGCAGTTAATCAATAGCCCTTTATTATTCCCGGCGAAGATCCGTTAAAAGTCGACAACTCCATTAGCGTGATTGGTTTAGGTAAATCCGCCAGCGATCGAAACGCGCTTCGGGTCGGTTTATCCCAAAGAAATGTTGCGAATTTCGGATTATGAAAAGTTTTTCCTTGTTCCGCCGGAAGGCGAAAACCCTCGGGAACCGTACCCGAAGCCTCCCCATTTCATACCTCTCCGCCCCGCCGGCCTTCGGCAATGAAAATTTTGAACAAAATCCGAAGCCGTGACAAGGAAATCTTCGCAAATGATAAATCTAAAAGTCACGAAGCAAATAATGGCGACGGGCATCTTTCCCGAGGGAGAGCATTAAAGGATTGATCACCCCGAGAGCTCGCTGGAAGGGAGCAAAAAATAAAATTATTCGAAAAGTACATCCAAGGGTGGGATTTCGACTTCTGGGGTACGCGTCAGACACTCTCCGGCAGCGGCGAAAACGTCTGCCGAGATCTCCGTTTCCCTGTCGCGAACGTGCCGGGGAAGAAAAAAAAAGGGCCCCGACTTTCGCCGAGGCGAAATTCCCCTCGCTTTCGGATTTCTTCCTCCTTTGACGCGGCAGCGGGCAGACCTCTGCCATTTCGGCCGCGTAAATAATTCACGGGGCACATCCCCTTGCTTGGATGGCCCGGGAGTCAAAAACAAAATGAATTTTACATTTGCAAAAACCTCAAGCTCCTAATTATAACTTTTAATTAATATCTAATATCAAACTTTTCGTACTCGACGGCGAGATTATTCGGGTAAAGTGCGGCAGACGAGCGAAATGCTGCCGAAAGATGCCGAACCGACAGCGAGGGCTCGTTCAATTAGATCTGCGGGGTTTTCCGCTGCAAAACCTGCCGCGGATTAATGCGGCTGCGGACGGGCAGGAATTGGGACCGCGGAGCTTGGGGCTTTCAAACCGGTCATTGCCGGTCAATGCGATCCGATTTGAATTCGGGAACCGCCCGCTTCGCGCAGACGGGGGTGCGCGTCCCTTTGGGAGCGACCGTCGCCGAACGCCCGCAAATCTGGAGCCACGAAAAATCCGAAAAAGCTTAATTGAAAATTTATTTTTGCCCGCAAGCGATTTTCTTCCCTTCGCATTTCGACCGTTCCACTCGCAACTTCATTGTGCACGGACGGAAGAGAAGCTTCTTAAGTGATTTGATTTATGAACGGAGGGGGCTCTGCTTCCCTTTCTAAATGTCATCAGACGCACATGTGTCCCGAAAGCTTTTATTACTAAAGACAAAATGCATTAATCATTTTTCACCGTTTGGAGGAGAACCGGGAAAAAACGATGGGGAAACTCTCTGCTGACACGATCGCACTGGCGCGGGCTAGCACGGGGAAATCCTCTCGGGGAAAGTGATCGCAATTTCATAAATGAACTCCTCTGTTTAGCCTTACAAGTTAAACATCGCTTTTTTCACCCTTCACCGGTCCTTCCCCTGTCTCGGATCAAAGAAAACCAGGGCCGATCAATCAAACCATTCGCATCACCCGGGGTTTGTTCAAAAAGCTGCGATTCCGTCGGCTCCCCCTGCGGGAGGGTTTCGACTGCCGGCAGTAACGCCGGCTTGTCCGGAAACCACCGGAGGGGTTGGTGACAGAGCCCTGACGAGGGGGACCGACGCCGGAACGAGGCCGTCGGCTTCGCGTAACTTCGGGAGGTGCACCGTGCCACGCGAACCGGATTACGCAAAATGTAAGGACTGCAGCAGACGCAGAAAATGGTCCGTTTTGCGGCCGAACCTGATTCTTAAGGCGGCGCCCTCGATAAAGTTTGCAAACGTCGAAAATGTTGCGTTTTCGGTGTTAATTGCACACATTTCAGCGGGTAACGGGCGGTAATATAAATGAGAATATAAATTACTTGCGGGTGCTTCGACATCATTTTTTCTAATGATTTAACTGAATGAAAATTATATTAAAATGCACGGTAGATTAGGTTTTGTGCGGGTTGCTAAATTTGCGGGATCATTTAATCCGTGTGGTCTTCCGCGGATCGAGGACCCATTCGGGGAGTTCTAATCGAGAGTCCGGAAAATGAAGTCGCAGCTATTTTCGCGGTTAAAGTAAAGCCTGCTGCGGGAAAACTAAAAAATGAAAAGGGAAAAGAAGAAAGGTAAAAAGCACTTTCGAAATTATGAAGATTGAAATGTAAAGAATTGAGCTCGGAGGATCATTAAAGTTCTTGATATCCCATAAACATCCCATTCTGCGTTGGAAAGCGCAATTAAGCTGATTGCCTGGGGCTCGAGATGGGCGATTCCACGGGGTGCGGCGGCCGAAAGGCGCAGAAAGGGATGCGAGCGAAGGGTCGGCCGCGAAGCGGCAATGCGGACGGGGGCGAATTTTAACTTTTCCGGATTGAAACGTCCGCGGGTCGAGCACGAAAGCCCTCCTTCGGCGAGCCGGATCGGCGTCGGGACGCGAAATTTCCTCGGGAGCCACCCCCGGAGCGGCATTTTTGCGGGGAGAACGCGAAAATCGATTGCCCCGGTGTGCGGTCCGCGGAATGCGTGCAGAGCACCGGTGAAAAACGCAGCGACGTACGTCGCAAAACCTTTCATCGCGGTTTTCTCGGCGGGGGCGATCCTCTGCTGCCGCGGAAAGACCGCTCCCAAGCGCGCTGTTCGCACTGCTGCGCAGAGCACGGGGAACGGCACTTGTTAATGAATTTCGCTTCCGTACATCAACAAGTGATCACGGGACGGGGGAAGTTTGCTGAATGCGCTTAAAAAGCGCACACTGCGAGGATGGACGCGCGCGTGCACTCGCAGAACTATTTCCAACTCAAATGAAAAAACTCATTACCGAAGCTCCGGGAAGTCAAAAGAAATTTTTTTTGAGGGATCGACCCCTGATTCCACAGGGGTTGATTTTCAATTCGGTCGTGATTTACGTTTCCCTTTATAGGGGGGTGAATGCATGTGGTTTTGTCAGACCGTCACCGTCAGATTCAATCGAATTTTTCTCCCCGCTCGGTTCGAAAAAGGGGCTCCCAAACGGGAAGAAACTAAGAATGCCGTCTGCATGCGGGGGACGCATCCGTTCCGATCGCCGAAACTTGCGCGTTTCGGGTTCGTGGGTTCGCCGTCGCACCCGAGCTGCGAGGCGACGCGTTTCCGCGACCACTTCCGCCGAGGAGGCGGAAGCAACGAAAGGGCCGAAGAAGATCGTCCCCTGACGCAACGGAACGGGTACCGCGTTCGGTCGCGAGGCGTTCGGGGGATCGGCCCGGCTCAGCGGCTCGGTCCGAGAACGCACAAGTCCGTTCGTCTGCCCGTGCGATCCTTCGGAAGTTCGGTTATAATTCGATATTTAAAAATAACTCGGAACACGTGTGTTGTTTTCAAGCTTCCACGATGACACATCAGGAAATTATGGAAATCTGGCTCAATTATTTCGGAACCCTACACTTGTGAAATACAATTAAACCACAGGCAGCGAATTGAAATATATTTTCGTTATGGAGGGTCGATTGTGATCGCGCCCTTTCGGATGAAATATTCAATTTTTAAAACGAAATAAAGAAAAAAAAATTATATTTAACCTTTTGAACAATTCTGTATCCCGGTTTGCGTCACGGGTGATCTCTGCGCACGGTCGGTTCGGCACTTGGCGCACTCGGATGCGGCGACCGCCGAAGGAAGAGAGGGAAAAGCGAGGCACAAAGAGCGATGTGGAAAAATGAAATGTCACAAATCCATTTTCCGCACGTCAAATACTCGAAAAATAATTGCTCGGTCCGGAATTTTTCAATTATTCCTGCTTCAGAAAGCGATATCAGCCCTGGCCGTATAGTTTCATTATTTTTCATCGGTTAATTTTTCTCTTCCTTTTTGGGGCGGGGCAAAAGGCCAACGACAGCAGCGGATTCGGCATGAGACTCGCGAAAGAAGCGAAAAAAAAACAAAAAGACAATGAAAAACGGAATTTTATGCCGGAAGTTCGGAAACTTCACCGATCCCGCCGTTTTCTCCGGATTTTTTTTTTCCTTTGAAAAAAAAAACGGGCAAAGGAACCGGAGAAAGGATTTCCATATTCATGAAGTCTAAGTAATTTCCATTTCCGCGCTCTTCTCTCGCAGGGCTCCCCCCCCCGGACGGAATCGAACACGGTTCTCGATGCTGCGCCCCCTTTCATCTTTTCGACCTGCGAATCGAAGAACGAGGGAGGAATAATTCGCGGCTGAGAAAATGGAAAAGTTAAACGGGCCCCCGAAACAAAGGAATCGCACAGCGTGGCGGGGAGCACCGGAGCCCCAAAGCAACGAAAAGTCTCCTTTTCCAGAGGGCAAAAGGATCCGTCTCTGCGCGTGCATTGAGAGAGGCGTTTCAAAGCACGTCAAACCGTCATTTGACGCGAGGAAACGCCTCGATGCGGCAAACGAAGGCGACGCAGAACGTTGCAGGTGCGGGGCGTCGGGAACTGCAGAAGATCGGGGAGATCGCACTCCGGAGGGTCGAGGGCCTCGCGAGGGCGCCGCAAGTGCCACGGGGTGCAACCGCAGCCGGCAATCGAAGGCGCCTCGAACCTTCGCCCGCTCTCTCAAAGCCCGAGGACCGAATCGAGAACGCGGAATTTCCGGATGCCCTCGCCGGGGGCTGCCGCCGCGAATCGAACTTCGCTTCGGACGCGATAAATCATCGTGGATCGCCTGCTTCCGTTGACGGATCGTCAGCTGCGGCGCGCCCCGAGGCGAGTTCGGCGGCGTCGGTCGACGGCGAATCGGAGCTTTTGCGCCCGAACGCCGTCGAACGACGAAGCAGATCGCGAAAGGATCCCTCCCGGCCGGTGCAACTGCCCCGCCAAGATCAGCGCCGCGGTTCGTGACGTGAAAAGATAAAACGTCCGAACGGAGCCGTTTGGCTAAATAAAACAACCATCGCCGTGGCCGCGTTCTTGATTAATGCCGTCTCGCAGCGATTAGCTTTGAAATATTTGTTTTATCGGACCCGCGGATAAGAGGAAACCATTCCGTATGAATGACAGGAAATATTTTTGCTGACTTTTCAGAGATATACTCGTGTGCGTGTGCGTGTGCGTGCGTGGAGAACCGATGAACATCGGTGCCAAGCTCCTAATGGAGAGCGTATTCCCGCGGCAGAACATAAATAATGTTGTCGCAGTTTCCAGCGCGAGTGTTTATCGCGTTTTGAGCGACGACCTTTTCAAATCCGGAAGCTTCCATTTACTTTAGTTCCACGATGCGATTGATATCTCCTTCGTTCCCGTTCGCTTTTTTACCGAAATAACAGCACTTGATTTCTCCTTTGTGCGACCATTAGCAAAGCGAATCTCCGATTTTTTTTCTCCGCTTCTGCCATTCAAAGCCTCCTTCCGCCGTCGGGCAATTATTTACTTTGGAAGGAGAGAGAAAGGGAGGAAAAATTATTTCGTGCCAGAGTAAACTGGAAAGGAGAGAAAAATGTTTTGGAGGAGCGGAAGGAAAATTCGCCCGTCATTATTTTGCCTGCGAATTGAAGTTGCATCCGACGCGATGCTTTTCGCACGATGGAAATTGCCTCGGGATGCCTGCCGGATGCCTTCGCAAGGAATCGGGAAAAAAGAAAATTTGCTGATGGTTTTATTCCCCGGTGAGACATCGTCGGATGATGTACAAAAGTGAAAAAAAAAAAAAAATAATAATTCTATTCAGAAAAATTCTCCGTGTTTTCTTTTAGGGAAATTAATGGCGTAGAAAGATGTTTTCGGCTCGAATTTTCCCCGCGGGAAAATAAAGGAGAAGCCAATTTTCGCGGCATATCGAAAGGAAAAACGCGTTTCCGTGAAAAGTCCGCCCTTCGCTTTCGGATTTTTCCCGCACGATTTTCTCGAAGGTGATCGAATCGATCCCTGACCGGGTTTTCCCCGCCGGAAGGCGAACCTTTTCCGGTGGACGCTTTTGCAGGTTCGGCAGCGGGGCGCCGCTCGCGCGCCAAAGGTAAAAAGACGACGAAATTTTTCCTTTCGCAACGGCATCGCTTCGGATTTTTCTTCTCTCGCATCGTTGCGTCACTGGCTTCGTTCGTTGCGAGATGTTTCGTATTTTTCCGCGCAAAATGGGTTGTTGACGACCGTGAAGACGAAGATGTGAAAGTTCAACTGCGAGAGAGGAAGGTACGACTTTTCAGGCTCTCGCCCGTCCTTGCCGCCCGGGTTAGTCGCAAGAGATCGATGCCGGCGATGCCGGCCGCAAAAAGCGGATGGATCCTCGATGCGGACTGCCTTGGAATTTTATGGTGCCCTCTCCGGCTTCGCAATTCAATGCTAAAATGTCGCCGGATCAAAGGAGAATATTAATCGAGCTTCGACGGTCGGATCCCCGAAGTTTCGCAAAGTTTTCCGAGCCGTTTCGCAGGGCGACCTCGTTCGACTTGTTCGGACTCGGAAAACCGCGTCTTACAACTTGTTACGTGAGCCGGCGTCGCGGAGATGGGAAGAGGCGAAGACCGTAAGAAATCCAATCGTCGCCGCAGGAAAATCCCGCTCCGGCGTTTGCGCCCCCCTGCGACGAACCCTTTTTGAATTTCGCACGGTACCGCGACCGGCAAATTTGCCGTCTCCTTTGCCCTCGCCTCCGAGATTTCCGTTACCGGTTTTTCAACTCCCTGCGGAAAAGTTAAAAGCAATTTGCCATTCCGGCCACGTACGTAGCGAAATCCTTTGCCGCAGTATTAAATACGGCAATCTTATTATATTTTAGTGATGTTCGCATTAACCTTCCCTCCGCTAAAAAGTCGCCCCACCCCCCCCGCTTGATGCACGTCAAATACCTTTCCCTTCGCTGCTTTCCGGTTGGAAAGCCCCGGAAGCGGCGCCGAAAACTCGCCCCTTCCTCGATCAGGGGAGAAAAATTCCCTTTCCGGCAACCTGGAGATCGGCACTTCCTCCCTCTGTGCCGCATCCCGATTTCGAACGCGTAAAAACTCAGGTTCGACGAAGGTTCCTCCTTTGTGCGGCCTTTCGGCGGTCGCACGCTGCCGCTTTCTAAGGGTTTTCCCTTCCCTTTCCCCCGTCGACAAAATCGCGGAGGCCGAGGGGAAAAATCTTCGAAATTATAAACTTGCCAAATGTTAATTCTCGACGAGAGAAAATAAAGGGAAAAAAGAAGAAATCGAGGAAACTTTTCCTCGGCCGCTCCCGGGGGATTTTTTTTCCCTTTCCTTTTCTTCCCGAAAGAACGAAGAGGAATAAAACTGCGAAAATGTAGGAAGCATCGAAAAAAAAAAAAAAAAAAAAAAAAAAAAAAAAAAAAAAAGGCTCCGCACTTTTCCCACCCCGTTCTGTAAATTTACATTTCTCGTCATTTCCAGATACGACATCACGCTGCGGATAATTCCAATACGAAAACGAGCTTTGATTTATTATTAAAACGAACATGACGCGAAATGATCAAAGAAATCGCCGGCGCGAGGAAACTTTTCTGTTTCCCTGGTTTTCCGATCCCGAAAAAAAGATGAGTTCGCGAACGTCTCGCGCCACGGATCCTCCCCCGGCAGGAGGATTCCACGGGGGCCCCAGCCGAAGCTCCCCGATCCGAACCTGGACGTCCCGAATCCCGCGTCGACTGCAGCGCGAGGGATTTTGCAACTGCAAAACCGGGTCGCTCGCTCCCGTCGGATCTCGTTTGACGTACGAGATTGGAAGGTTTTTCCCGGGGGAAGCGGAGGAAAAGCTGCCGGCGATCCGCCGCGCGGCGTCCCGGACGCCTGCAGCCGCGGCAAGGACGCGAAGCCCGCCGCGGAGTGCGGCAAGTCCGGAATGGTCTAAACGGAAAATCAACGGCTTAAAAATTGGTTCTGGTTTTATCTTTTGGGACGCAACGAAGAAAAATGTATCCGGAGCAATGATGAAATCATTTTCAACGCTCTAATACTGATTTTATACTCCATTAGCTTTGAGTACTGAAGTCTGAGATCCAACCGCAGCCATATAACTTTCGTTTTGTGGTTCATAAAATTTTTTTTTTCCCTTTTTACGGTTTCTTTTTTCGTTTGTAATAACACTCTTGCAAGTGAAAGAAAACGAGTCAGGTATTTTCCCTTTTTTTTTTTGAAAGAAACGTATAATTTCTGGCACATCACCTTTCCGATCGAAAGGCAGAGGTCGCCTGCACGCGTCCGGACAACTGCGAGAGCGGGAAAGCTGCGCCTGGCGAGAAAAGGGAGGAAGAACAGGGCTCCCGCAGGACGCGTTTGGCCGCGCGAGAAGCTGGGGCGGCTCACCCTTCGTTCGGCCGTTCCGAGACCGAGAGCTTTTCCCGTAGGAGGCGAGTGGAAAGTCTGCTTTTCGCCTTCGGGAAAGATCCGAACGGAGCTTTCGATCCACGGCCGCGTCCTTAATTTTGCGTAACTCCGGGTTTCCAGTTGAACGGGCCGGCAGAAGACGCCGAGGGCCCGGTCCCGACGGGGAGGAAGGCCGAGCCGGGGCGCGACCCAAAGCCCCGGCAGCCGACCGCTCGCGGCGGATTGCGACTTCCTCTTCCGGGACGAAGCGTTGCCGGTTGTGGGGAGGCACGACCCGGACGACTCCCGATGAAGCGTCAAAAAGAACTTGGAACGGGACGAACGTGCCCGAACGTTGGGCACTTTAAAGCGAACGGCTGCCCCGCTACCTTTCGGGGGACGATTTTTCTTATCCGGAAGCTGAATTTCGAAGGAAGAGGAGAGACCGCCTCCGATTGCAGAATCTGATTTTTTTTTTACTGTTTTTCGTAATATAAAAAAAAGTTTTCAACTAAAAACTCACGGAGTGGCGCAATAAATTGTTGAGAAAGCGAATTTTGAGTATGGGAAGCGAAAAGGTTGAAGTGCAAACCGCTTGCTGGAAACCTGAATCTTAAATGTTGAAAATGTCAGTTTTTAAGACCCATCCGGACGTACTGCAACTGATGTAACGCACATCTACAACCTGCTTGGGATTGCTTTTAATAAATGCGTTTTCCCTCCGCTCGCTGCCAGAGGAGATGCATTAAAGAAGCATCGTTCGGATATTATTTATGTAACGCGAGGTCTCAGCGCAGAATTCGGTTGTAAAAGTTTCCGCAGTCGGTTATGTGGACGGCGATGCCGTTTATTGGCGTTTGACCCGCAACTCGCAGGAAAGTTTTTATCCGAAAATTTCGACAAACATAAAATTTTCTCCCGTTTTCCCATCCGGCTCGTTTCGCCGCGAAACGGCTCCGCTCTGGGAAAGTCCGTCGATCGTGCGTTTCCCGTCTGGGAGGAAAAACCCCGGTCGGAGGCAACCTTTCGGCATCGCTCGGCTTCCGTTTCGCTGCGGCGCCATCGTCCGATGGAAATCGACTCGGACGGAAGCGGGAAACGGGCGGCCGCGAGCGAAAATGGATGTGAAACGATTTCGTTTGATGCCCACGTCCCGCGACGAGCGGGAAAAGCGCTTTTCCGACCCTCACCCCAACAGATGCCACGACCGCGACGACATCGGAAAAACGGGAAGAAAAAAAGCTCGAATCGAAGCGGACGAAACCGGCAATTACGACATAAATTATGTTGGAAACTTCTGCCGAAGATGAAAAATGGTGGAAACATAAATTCACGTGGGCAGTGGAAAGAGGGAGGAACCTTATTACCACTATCTGCGATATCCGACTCGGGGATTTAATATAAATATATATATATTAATATATATAAATTACGGAAAAGAGCCTTCAGATGTTGCGAATGAATAAATGATTTACGTTTGGGCAGGAAAACGACGCGAGGCCGGGGAACGGTTTTCGTCGTCGTCTGCTCGAGACAAAATGGTGGACGAACCTTTCCGGTAACAAATCGCGGTTTTTTGCTCCTCTTCGTCGGCTCAACAGCGACGTAGGCGAAACCCCCGACGCCCGGAAGGTACCCGGAGGAGTTCCTCCCCCGGCTGGGCGCCCGTGACACTCCGCCGTGGCACTAACGTTTATCAATCGCAGGGCGTCCCGCCCTGCCGCGGGCACGGCCCGGAGTCAGCACACAACGACCAACCGCTTGATCACAGGATGGATCAACTTCAAATCCCGCGTCTCCTTCTTTCTTTTTCTCTTAGAAGCGGTTCTCTGGCGGTTCCGTGTTTTCGCGCTGCGGTGAGTTCCGCAAAGTTATTCGCTTTCGCGGCGAGTAAAAAATAAGAAAAGTGAAACTGGGCAAGGGCGTCGGGGGCGTCAGATGAGAAACCTAACCTCAAACCCGATCGGCGGGGGCTGCGCAATCCTCGGCTGCATCCTCTTCGTCCGCCGCTTACAAGCAACCGGATTGAGGCGACTCGCTCTCAAACGTTGCTTGGGGGACCTTTCCCCGGAACCGTTTGCGGTTTGTCTCGTCGTCGGACGGAACAGCGTCAAAGTTGCGGTCGTCGAAGCTCGTGCAGAAGTCGATTTTTTGATTTCAATAAATTAAAAAGTCGAGAAGCGCGCATAAAAAGAGAAAGGGAACTCCGCACGTTTGCCGTTGTGCCGCAGCGGTGATTTACGGACGTAGAACAAGATTCGGTTATAACCGAACCCGACCTTCTCGGGAGTCCCGGAGGATCAGCTCGGGCGGCAAAATGCTCTTTCTCATGATAAATGCCATTTAAGCGACATCTTGTTCCCCGATTTCAATGAAGAATATTTAGATGTGTGTTAAAAAAAAAAAAATGCTGCAACATCTTGAAAGTGAAATGATGTTAATTCTTTTATTCCCATGTGCACGCACACATATATATACACTTACAAGAACGTTCCATTTTTTTTATATCTAATATAAAAACCTTTGACGTCATGGTCAGATTTTATTATCTTTATAAAAATCCTCCAAAATCTGACTCACATTCACATATATAATGCGAAAGTTGGGGTTAAATCGTTTTTATTAATAAATGGAAGCGAAGATTACGCATGCGGGAGGCGATTTAACTTTTCGCATTTATTGCAAATGTCGAAAAATGCAGGAAATGCAGGAAGACTTCGGAACACGCGAAAAGAGCTTAAGGGTTTCGCTAATAACAATTGTTCGCTAATGTTGCGAATAACAACGGCAGCAGTAATCTTAGGTACACGTTTAAATCCATCGAGATTGGACATGGCTAAAGTATCGATCTTGCGGCAATAGCTGATTACTATATAACCAAGATTCGATGGTTCTTAATACGTTTACGAAAATAATTATTCGAGAAATTTTCCATCGGATTGCATAATACACACATATATATATATATATATACACACACACATACACACACTTCTTTTTAACAACTTTTCTTAAAGTTCCGAAACTCTCAAAACTTTCATTGTTCTAATGCAACGTTTTGCACTTGGAAAAAAAAGAAAAAGGAAAAATTCACTGTAATTTAGACAATTTAATTTATTATATGTTAAAAGCTTTTAAATAATTACAGCTATTAGGGAACGGTTCATGCTGCATCATCGGATTTTTTTTCGAAAGTATTAAACTTTTCGGAAAATTTCATTGAAGTGGCAGCAATAATAAATGACACGTACGAGAAGGTTTGATGAACCTAACCCAATTCACCGGGGTATTATTTCTTATTTTTCCTATTTACATAACATTGTTTTAACTTCAAGGTGGTTAATTAAACCTATTCATGATTCACCGAGGGCGTATTTGACGTGCACCTCGGTTAACAACTGTCTGAGAGCGTGATCTCCATATTTCCTTTCTCCCAAACCCACCCCTTTTTTCACCACGTCGGAGCTAATCGCATTAAAGCCCCGGGATATCATCTTACCCACCACTCCAGATGCTCGGCGAGAGATTTACGGCCGAGGTAATTTTCGAGCTTCGGCGACGAGCTCGGATCGTCCCGGGGGCGGCATCCGATTCGGGGGACGGAAGACTTTCGGGGCGCGCAACAACTTCGACGGACTTAACGACCGCCGAAGCGTTCCAATCTTCCCCGGCGAGAAGAGCGCGTACGCCGGGCTCGGGGGAACGGGTCCGGGAGAGGGAGGAAGGGCGAATTTCGGGGGGTGCAGGTCGAAGGCGCCGGATCGAGTCCGAGGCGGCTCGATGCGCGATTCGAAATTGGATCGTCGAGGACGGCAGAAAAAGCGATCGGTGCCCGGAAAACTGCAAGGAGAGCGACCCAGACGCCCGCCGCTCCTTGCCCTCCCCGCGGTCGGGCAACCGAGGAAGATTCGCCCGGGGCGTCCGGGAATGCCGGCGAGCGATGGGTTGCCGGGGAGGAATTCCTGCTTTCGGAAGACGCGCGGGGAGGTTCTGCGGCACGCGCCTCACGCATCGGGGATGCGGCCGCCGGGGGGCTCTCCGGAATTTCGACCGACTCCCGACCGAAAACGCCGGGGCGAGTGGCGTTGGGGTCAGCGATGGCGGGAACCGACGCCAAGATTCATTTAAATTTCAAATGAGGAGAATGAAAAGAGAAAAATTTTTAAACCGAATTTTAAGGACCCAAAATTTATGGTCTTTTTTCCAATCATTAAGAAAAAAAAGAGGAAAACTAGTTTTATGAACCCTTTCCCGAACGAACGAAAATAACTCCAGAAATTGAATCTAATTGACATTTATATCTGTTCGGTGAAATATTTTATGCGAGCTGGTTGAAGCATTAAAAAATTTATACGCAACAATATACTGCACGGGCGTATGTGAAACTTAAAATCCCCGGCAGCCTTTAGACATTATTTGTCTTCCAACTTTTTATTTACATCCGATTCATATGGTATTTTAATACGTAAATTCATTAGTGTCCCACTACGTCTGACAAAAGGTACGGAAAAGAAAGTCGTTTACGTGCCACGTGTATCGCATTAATTATTTCCCCGCTCCCGCTCAGGTTAAAATCAACGTGGCCCGCGATTGTTTGGACGGACCTTACTCTCCCCGTCTTTTCCTCCCCGGTGAGGGAAATTAATCGCACAAAATCTTTTCCCTGAGCCCTTTACTCGGTCTAGCGAGGAACCGCACTTTGCCCATCGGGACAAATCGGGAAATTCCCTTTCGCGTCGCTTGCGAAAAGTGCTCCGGACGCGGAAATGAAAATGTTCCCGTTTGCGCCCGAAGCCCCCGAAACCGGATTTTGGCGTCGTCTTTCCCGCCGCCCGCGGCCCGGGGCTTTTCCGATGGCAAATCTCGGGGGATGCAGCGAAGCCGAGCCCGGAATTAAATCGCAGCAGACGCTTTTTCTCCGGTTTCGTGAAACGCAACGTGGCGGGAATCGCGGTCTCCTCCCTCTGCGCGAGGCGAGGAGGATTTTCGCGGCGGTGCCCGAGCGCTGCGGGAACCGGCAGGAAGCGCACGGCGACAGCGTGCAAGCGCTCGCTCCGATCGAGCTTTCATCCGAAGCAGGGGCATCCCATCGACCGCCGCCGAACGCGGAACGGCTGTTCGTTTCTGCAGTTTCGGGCGGGGAGAAGCGCTCGCGGGGCGCCGGAAAGGGAGGCGTCTTATTAATTTTTCGAGCGGAAAAATTCCCAAAGACATCCCCACACGACGAATTCCGCATTATAAAGCGGTTAACGTATTGATTTCTCATTTGGAGATAATTCCGTCAGAAACCCCGTGTAATACGTTATCACATATGACATTATACGAAATTGGACATTAATGGATTTGGACTGGTTTCTTAATAAATAGCCGTTGGGACCGCATCATAATGAAGCAGCGATATTCGAGGGTCGTGTGCAACCTTTTCTGTGGGGATGAATTTTTTAATTTTTTCCTTTTTTCTTGTTTCATAATTTATTCGGATTTTGTTCTAAAGCGAAAATGAAACGTAACAAAAACCGTGCACGAGAAGGAAATTAGCTGTCGGCGCATGTGGAAAACCTTTTCGAGCATTTGAATTTTTAATTTTTTTTTTTTCCGTACGAAATATGCTTACGAATGCTGTCGCCTATCGGAATTTCAATTATTATTTTATTGGATCTCTGACGAAGAGTGAAAATGAAGCACGAGAAAGACGCGCAACGGGCTTAAGGCAGTTGAAGCCTTGCGCGTTCGACGGCGTCAAAAATCAATCGTTTAATTTTAATTTTTCCACTCTTTTAATTGACGTAAACGAATTTTCCACCGAATAGGGAAAAACATTGGCGTTTTTCCTCTGTCACCGCGCCAGGATGGAGGAAACCTGCAGGACAAGGCTTCGCTGTCGGCAAAAATTATCGAAGGGGCCGCAGCACATTCATAAATGCAATTAAGGGATCTTTTTGTAGTTTTGATGTGGATTCATTCGCCAACGTGAAATATACATGAAAAAATTGTATTGTTTGATTGCAATGCGCTTTTTATTCCAAATATATGTTCCTCTGTGTGTGTGTGTGGAAAAATATTTCCCTTGGATGAAACTGAATTTGGCATGAAAAAAAAAAAATGGATATCCGAATAAGATACGGAAGATTTGGAATCCCGTCATATTTCGCTTCAATGGAGGATCACGACTCCTTGATAGAAAAAAATAATAATAAAAAGAAAACCGTTCAAATCTGATTTATTCCGAGACATGAATTTGCTTCGTACCGGAGGAAAAACTGTCAATATTCTTTATATTTATATCATTCCGCAAACGAGAGTTCACGGAGATGTATCGGAGAGGAAATGTTCACGAGATGGTGAGAAAATCACGACCGAACCTTCGAACAAAGGCTCGGGGGCGAACCTTCGAGTGAGGCCCGTCAAGCGAAAGGCTCGCGCTCCCGACAATTTTTTAAGTGTGAAAATTCACAATGCACGTACATAAATTTATATTGTAGACCTACTACAAACGGTGTCCGGTTAATAATGTAACCGTTGAAATTTAACAACTTCGTTAAAACTCAAAAAGATTATCTTTTTGAAGTGTTTGAAATGTAATTTACTTCCTCTTGCCTAAATGAGACAATAATTTTCATCCATTATTTATGGGAAAACGTGATGGGAAAACGGAAAATGTTCCCCCGGCCGAACATTATCACCGCTTACGGAAAATAATTGCGGTTTTCCGGGAGGGCAAACCTTTGATATATATGAAACGAAAGAAGCAACAGAAAAAGATCTTTTAAAAAGGGTCGAAGCCCGGTCCTTACGGGGTCTCTTAATATTCAATATAATAAATATCTAAGCAATATAATTAAACTATTTTTCGGATTATTTATGGCTCATGTGCGGCACGAAAGTTTCGAAAATTCGGGAAAGTCGCAAAAAAAAAAAAAAAAAGACCTTTTTCCGCTGACGATGTAACCCACGATAATCCGCCAATTTGGAATGCAAAATTGCCCTTTTAGTGCATGACATCGCTTAACCGGCATAATAAAATGGTTAATCCTGGGTATGAGTCTATTTGTGTGTACATGCATATATATATATATATATACACACTCGTACATACTACCACTTTTTTTGTTCAAATGCTCGAACCATTAATAGTATTTACATAATTCTTTTTAATAATACGTTATTTTCCCGATTTCCATAAACATCGCTCAGTTGAAAGGTGTAATGATGATATAAATGTTTTTGAGTTAAATTATACAGTTCACTATGCTTGAGCAATGAGAAAGATTTATGGAGATAAGCTGGAACTTTCGATTTTCCCTTTTGCTGCTGACGGCGCATTCTTTACGGCGTTCGGTTCACCTTCAGCAGTCCGAAACAGATTCCGGAAGCACTCCCGGCCGTTCGTCCGCAGTTGCCGCAACGTGCGGGGCAACTGGGCCTCGTGATTCGGCACCGACCGTAGCGCAATCGGAGAAAGTCGAAGACGCTCTTACATCCGGGTCGCGACCGCACTCTCCCGGCTTCGTCGACCCGGTCCGCGCTGACGCCGCGGGTGACCGGAGTTTCCGCTAAACCTTTCGCCCCTTGCAACGCTGACGCGACCCTCGGAGGCGGCGGCAAGCGCAGCGAGGGCAGCGCGCGCACGGTCCCGAAAGCCCGGTCCGAAGGTGCGTCTCGTCCCAATCGCGGCAAGAACGTCAAAAATTCGAATCCAAACGCGAAAGTCCCATCATTAATTACAGATTTCCGAGGCGAGTTGTTAACCGCCATTCATTTTTTCCCTTTGTTCTGCATCGAACTGACATAATGACAGTCGCCATTACATGTACGACTAATTCACTGTGAAACTACATCGATATTGACACATGAATAAATTCACGTTGCGAGAGCATCAACCGAGAATATTCATGCGTTAAAAAAAGAACAAAAAAATCTTTTCCGATCCCACGTATCCACGCAAGGCAGAGGCAGAAGAAAGCCACCGAGCGAAACCGTTTCCCGTCGGCCGGAGACGGATCCTTTCCGCCGGTTCCGGGGCGTCCCTCGGCGTCCTTCCCGGGCTCGGCCGCGCGATGGGTCGGGACGGCCGAATCACGACGCCCGTCCGAGCGCTGCCCGGCGAGCGCTTCTCCGCGCCAAACGCAGCCCACTTTCGGGCAGAAACGGTCTCGGGCACGGCCTGCGACCTCCACGCCTCCTCGGGTTCAATGCAACTTCGCGGGGCACTCGGCAACGTTCCGTTATGGATTTCTTCCGCGCGCACCGCGGCCCCCCGTCCTCGGCGGACCGCGGGGACGCCGGGCATCCCGCAACGTCGCGGAAACTCCCGCGGGGAGGCTCGCGCCCCGGGGCGTCGATAAGTCGCTAATGAACGAGCAGCTTCCCGCGGAAGCGCATCGAGATCGGCGAATTTGTTAATTATCTCGGATCATCGGGACGCGGCTCGAACGGGCTTTCCCCGACGATTCGAACGTCGACCGCGCCGCACCGAGCTCCTCCGGACGCCTCTCGGATTCGCGAGCCCCGCCGCGCAAACATCTCAGCTTCCCCGCGCCCGGCGACAAATCGGGTGGCGCGCGACGACGGCGTCGCGAGGGGGAAGAAAAAACAATTTAACTTTCGAGCACCGCCCGGGCTCGAAGGAAAGTTCGACGAGATAGCGACGGGAACGCAAACTTTTTATCAACGGTGGATGGCGGATAAGAGAGACGGCAACGAACGCGACGTTCCCCCGAGTTATCCCCGGAGAAGTGAAGACCGTTCGCGAGGGCGAGGACGGGCAGCTCCTCTTCGGGTGCCGTCGCCGGTTCCGCAGCCTCTTCGATCTCGGAGAAAACGAAGTTCTTTCGGTTGGCAGCGCCGAGTCGAAAGTTGGGTTTGCAAAAGGTCAAGTCCGGTTCCTCCGCGCTCCCCGGTGCGTGCCCGCTTTTCGGGTGTCGGACATCGCCGATTCACGCGAGGTGCCCCGTGACCGTCCGGAAACCGAACACGCCAGGGCCTCGATTGACCGGTGCAATTACCGCCGGCGGGTGATGAGCACCGAAGCGTTCGGAGAGGCGATTAAGGAGGACGAACGCGCTTTTTCCGAGCCGTCCAAACTTCCTTTGCGCACCTCCTGCGGCGATCGGAAAACCCCAACCGACGTCGATGGCCGGGCGGATGTGCATTTCCCTCGGGAAAATGATCTTTTATTTTATTTTATTTTATTTTTTTTTTAATTTTCTTTCCGGATTTCCTTTCCGAAACAATCTCCGAATCGGCCCGTATAAAATACGTAAAAAGCAAATGAATAATCAAAAAATAAATTGGATGAAAGTTTGAGAGGCATAAAAAAGTCGGCGCTATCTGCGTTGACGAGCCCGAAGCTCGAAATTTAACCGACAATGCAATATATGAAAGCGCCTCCCTTTCGGATTAAAAAAATAAAAGTTTTTTCCTCCTTTTACGACCTTCCTAATCGGTTTTGATGCGATTTATATAACTGCGGCTCCCGCTGGAAAAATCCTAACGCGTCGCTGTCCGGTCGTCCCTCGAAGCGGAAACGCCGGGGAAGCACGCCACTGGAGTTACGTACCAAAATGTCGGACACCGTGGAGTAAGGCGTCGGATTTGGGAAATTTTTTTCTTGCTATTTTTGCCATTAATAATAAATAACTATTTTCATTTCCTGTTTCCCGTCAAATGCATAACTTCGGCATATGAAATATATCCGACGTGAGACGGTTGGATATTTTTAGCCCGACGGCTGCGGCACGAAGCGACGGAAGGCTCGAAAGGGGCGAAATCGAACCGAACGCCGAACGCCGCGCGCGGAGAACGCGACGCTCTCCTCTTCGCTTGGCCCCTCTCGACGATGCGTCGAAACGCGTTCGAACGGCAGCGCCTCGGTGCCGAGGTCGACCGCGAACGCAAAAACTTCGCGAGCGAAGGGAAAAGCGGGGCCCGCACCCCCGGGGGCACCCCCGGCGCAAGCAAAAATTTCACGCGTCGAAAACCAACCCTTCGCGAGGCACCCCTTCTCCGCGGACGAATCCGAGAGGAGAGAAAGAACAGTTTTACGAAGGCAAACAAAAAAATAGTTTGGATATGTAAATACCGATGAATTGGAAGTTGGTCAGGTGCTAACTACGTAGCGTGACACTCCCTTACTAAGCAAGCAATAAGTCACCATTCCGAAGCAGAAACGGATTCCTGCGATGCATTTCGAGCGGTGTTTACCGTGCGGAAACAAGGGCAGCTTGAGCCAAACCTGCTGAGTCAGGTCGTTTCCGACGTTGCTTAAGACGGGGGATCGCATGACCGAAGTGGAAAAATATCTTCGGCGGCCGCAGCCACGTAACCGCTCAAGAACGCAAACATTCGGCATTTCCAGGTACGCCCGGCACCCCGCGGGGACCGGTCGCCTCTCCGGGGGAACCGAAACCGAGTCGCGGGGGACGATAAGGAACTCGACCCGCGAAGCGGAAGCCGGAGAGAGCCGGCGGAGGTCGAGCGGAAACGGATGCTGCGGGAACGGCGCGGACCGAACGCGCGAAATCGCTTTCGAAGCCGATTTCGCCGCGTCGCGCGACTTCCCGTCCGCTTTCGGGGCCTCGCGCTCGAAACGGCGCTCGGGAGCCAAATTACGAACGGGAATGACTCGACGGTTTACCGAGACGAGTTTTTTCGCTCTGCACGAAAATATCGCGGCGAAGACGCGAGAGGGACCGTCTTTGTGTCGAGCGTCTCTCGCCGGACAAAAACCAGAAACGGACGTCGGAGGTGCATTCCGCAGAAGCCTTCGAACCGTTTCGGAGCATCCCAATAAAATGTCAAGTTAACATTTTTCTCCATATCTAACGCGGACCCGTCTTCATTTATTGGTGTCAAACGAAGGCAGAGGTGGCCGACCGACCGCACTGATTAATGGGAAGGCGCGTTTTGCGCAATAAATGGCAATAAATTATTATTTATTCGATTTCTCGTTGACTTCCAACCCGAAATCCCGACGGGGACCCAAGCGACGGCGTCGCCCTCCGACGTCCGAGTCCTCCCTCTCCGGGGGAGGGGGCGGAAGGGCTCCGGCGAGTCGGAAACGACGGCGGTCGGTGCGGATCCGCCGCTCGCGAGCAGCCCGCAAGGCGAGATGGTGCGCGGAGAAGTCTCCGGGGACGTCCGGCGTCGCCCGCGACGGGATTCGAATTTTGCGCCGCGGCGCGCGAGGCGATCGCCGCTCTGACCTTCGACATTTCGGCGCGGATTTCGACTCGGCGAGACCCGACTTCCGCCGCGCTTCTCCTCCGTCTTCCGGCGAGGTGCCGGACGAACGCGACCAACCCGACGATCTTCCGCCGCGGCCGCGAAACCTTTCCTCGACGCTTACGAAGGAGGCGAATTTTTCGTTTCGGCACCGGGACGGCAAAAAACGAAAAAAAATCTCAAAGATGTGCGGACGAAACGGAATAATGATTTTTCGACGCCTGTGGGAGTGCAGGCAGTCTATGAACCTTAAAAACTCGTGGGAAAAATAATGGATTGTAGGCGAGTTAAAATCTACATTCGTATCTCAGTTTTATCTCCGCACTTTGTGGTTTGTAATGACAGTGATGGCAGCAAACGAAATTGCCCTTTTGGAAAATTTTTCACTTTTGCGGTCGGAATTTCCCGTTTGCGGGGGGGGGGGCACGTAACAGGTTTTCCCGGTCCCCGGCGTCGAACGTCCTTTATGCGATTCGTTCGTTCCTGCCCTTCCGGAGAGGCGGATCGCGGCCTCCGCAGCGATTTCCCACGTGGCGACCCCGAGACGCGAAAACCATCCTTTCGGTGGATCGCCGGGAGGATGCCCCCGGGGCGTCGATACCGATCACGCCCTGCTCGTTCGAACATCATCGCATCGCAATGAGGACGTTTGAATCGGCGAGGTCAGGGAGTGACGGGGTTTGGCCGCTCTTTCGGTGACGAAAGCTCGAAAGCGGTCGGGGCACGGCGTCGGGAAAACCCGACACGTCGGAAGCCCGCAGTCGGATCGGCGGGAAGCGAAGGGGAGGCGAGCGACAAATCCGCGAGTTGCCCGACCGCAAAACCATGATTTCCCAAAGGAAACACTCCGAGGGAGGCGCTCCCGGAGCGAGCGTCCGCACTCCAATCAACTCGATCCGAAGCGTTCGCCGGCGAAGCGCCCGAGCGAACGCCGGGGATGACGCCCGGACGAGAGCAGCCTTCGGACGGCGAAACTTCGCCTCCCCCCCCGGGGGGCCGGTTAATTTTTAACACTCACCTCGAGGTTGGCGATCAAGGCCCTGCAATTTTCGCCGGGCACGTCCTCGGAGACCGTGACGACGATGCCTTCGTATCCGCCATTTTGTATGGCGATCGGATTTGATGCAACAGCGGAGAACAATCCGATGACTATCCATAATCCAAGCGGGAAACACGGAGTCATGATTGCGGACCACTTTCTGGGTGAAAACGCGAAAAACTTTCAAAACTTTTTCCTCTTCTCGAATTTTTCTCTCTCTTTATTTCTCCTCTAATTATTAAACATTTCTTAACATTTTCGCGGCACTTAAGGTATGCGCTCTCACTGAAACGGAAAAAAAGAAAAATTTTTTTTTTTGTCCGGTTCGAGTTGCTTCCGCGTGGCGGGGACCCGCGGCAGCACTGGCGCGGACGCTTCCGGTCGCGCTCCCCACGGGTCAGCTGTGGATCGCCGGCAATGCGGAGAGGACGCTAATCCGGGGAAAATCCAAAAATCATACTGGTGGTGGGACTTTCCTGAACGGAGGGTGCTCCCGGAGGCGCATTACGGGGTGGAAAAGATGCCCCCGGGGGGGTCGAGGGAAAAAAAAAGCGTTTTACACGTTCGGGTAAGAGCGAAAAACCGCAAAAAGAGGAATGAAAGAGCTCGTTAAAAAAATATTTTCAACCCCCCGCGTTCATATTTTCTTTTTTTTCTTCGCAGTTCATAAATAGACGCGGAAAAGCTCGGAAATAAAATCGGGTTTTCCGCTTTCCCGGGGCGGGACGGGCAGGGAAAATGCGCGAGGGCATAACTCAAAAAGAAATTTCCCCTCCGGCCGACGCTTCAAACGAATCCCGCGCGGGGGGGGGGGGGGCGCGTTCGTTGCCCGCCTGTTGGCGTCGGGAAGCGAGCCGGCGGACGGGCGGCGAAACGAAGCTGGAACGCCCGACAGCCGGCGACTCGAAACCGAGGCTCCGGTCGAGGGAATCGCTCGGCCGCTTTTCGGGGAGGCGAAAACCGTTCGGGCAAACATTTTAGGTTAATGCGAAATAAATTACGGAACGGTGTAAATGGCAACGGGGCGGGGGAGGGGGTGGCAACATTTGAAATATAAATAACAACGGCTCGAACAGCATTTTAACATGCATCCGTGCATGGCGAATAGCATAATTACGGGAAAAAGGACCGATTGCAAATGCTAACGAGATTCTTTTAGCGAAGCGTCGACCGAGACTGTGAAATTCCCGTATTGGATCTTTCAACGCGTCGATTTCGAGTGGCGAGCGGCGTCGAAATCCGCCGTTCGCCGTCATCCTTCGCCCCGCGACCGGCGAGAGATGTCGGAGAGGAAAAAGTAAAATTCGTTTGACGGATCTGCTGCCACGGAGGGGTAATGTAATTTCTGGATGCGACACCTGTTCCGCGACTCCGATCCTGCGACGCAATCGAAAAACTCGCGCAAAAAAAAAAAAAAAAAAAAACTCCGATTTGGGAGGAGGGAAAGGAAAAGCTCCGGAAGAGCCCGTCGTTCGAAATTGCAACGTATTTGTTTTTTGCTTTTCAAAGTTGGCATGACAACGCATTTGCTTTTGTAACGACCTATTGTTATTAAATCGATACAATTTAAAGAAAAAAAAAAGCCATGTTAAATAATAATAATAATAAAAAGAAGAAAACGATTTTGATTTTTTACGATGCTCCCTTTGAATAATGACGTTAATAAATACCAATTCTTTTCAGTTTCGTTAATGCGTCGTTAACGTCCCACGCGTGCTTATTGCTTTCGTTTTCCAAAGGAAAAAAGAAAAAAAAAAAAAGGAAAAAAAATTTTAAAAGTTTACGCGACGGATTATGCCGCAAGTTTCCCGCAGTCAACTTGACTTTTCTTTTTTTCCCCGAATATCCGAATCTCTTCTCTTTCGCACTTCTCCGGGTCCAGGATCGAAACTTCAACTTTTCTTAAACCTCCCGATCCTCATGTTCTAATCCTGCGGGGGAGAGGAAGAGAAAAAACCCCGTTCGACGGACTTCATTCGTCGGCCCGCGGAAAACGGAAACGGAAACTTCGTCCGCACTGAACAGTCGATTGCGTTTCGATTATCCGTATGCGAGAGCGCGTGCGAAGGAAAAACAACCGCGAGTCGGAATCCGCCGCGCGAAAAACAAATCGAAATCCCTTTCGGTTTCCTTTCTTCTCTCCTTCTTTTTCAATCTCGTGCAACCGTCGCAAAAGTGTAACGTACGCTGCGAAATACGAAAATTAAAAAAAAAAAAAAAAAAAAACAAGCACGGACGCCAACCTGAAACGATCACTGCGAAGACTCGTGCTCGACTGAATCGCAGGAAAAAAGAGCGGAACGGAATCGCTTCGACGTGAAACCTTAGTAGCTCGGCAGTTCCCGTAAGGTAAAGATGAAGCGATTTCTCATCTTGCGTTTCGGATCGACTCGCGGGTACTTTCCCTTGCATAAGCTTAACATGGGCTTGCGTATTTCCTACGCGAAACGTTCGAGCGGTACGATCGTTTAGTGCGGGAGGATTTTTTTTTTTTTTTTATCAAACCTCTGGTAGCGAAATGGAAAAACAAATTGGTTTTTTTTTTTTTTTTTTTCTTTTTTCGGCGGAAAAAACGGACGTCGGATCGCGACGGTCGCGGACGTGTGGCGTCGCCCGCCCGGAAACGGAAAACCTCCGCGATTCGGTGACAGGCGACGACGACGGAACCGTCGAAATGTGCCGGGCAAAGTCCGCGGACCGTCGTTGCTTGCCTTGCACGAATATTTTGGGTTACGGCTGCGGGAAAGCGTTACGCGGGGTTCCAAGTAGGGCGACGCGAATCACGTATCTCGGGCGGCTTTCGTCGGATTGACACAAATTCGTGACGTCGACCTCGTTTGACGTTCCGTTCGTCCTCCCGTAGCGGAAAGCCGGACGCGGGTCGGGGCGCTCGCCACGGTCGATCGGACGGACGCGACCGACGCCGGCGACCGGAGGAAACACCTGCCGACGTCCCTGACGTCTCGGGATCCCCGGGGCGAGGAGTCACCCGCGCTCGAAGCGGGGGGGCCTGGGGAAGGACCCCCACCGGGAGTCCGAAAATCCGGAGAAGGAAGCGCGGCGGAGTCTCGAGGGGGGACGTGGCCGCCGAAAGCGAGACGTGGCAGCAGCGGGGAGGGCACCGCGCGGCCGAGACCGTCGGGTCCGCGGATCCCGAGGAAATTTATTCCGAACGCTTTTTCACGGCAACCGCCACCCTCGAAGGTGGGGCCCTCGTTTTCCACCGCCTTCTTCTTAAAGTAAAATTTTATGTAAGGTCACATCTCCATTCTTTTAATATTTGATAGACCTGTCAACCGCCTGACGTTAAGTTTCTCGCCGTCTCGGGGGCACGATCGGTGTTATTTTAAAAGCAACCCCTCCTCACCCCGAGAAGAAAAAATATCGATAAGTTTAATACAAAAATCGTGTTTAATGAAATTTTCGAAAAGTTAAAATTAAGGTGCAGCCCCGCACAATAATAAATTCCGAACAACCGTTTTTCTTCTGGTGTCATTCGCTTTTAACAACGCGTTGCCTTTTCCTTTTTTTTTTTCTTCTTCCTTTCTGACTGTCCTCGAACCTTTTTCTTCTTTTCGACTGTTTATGCCCATCGCTTTTTGATTCTTTTTCGCTTCGAGCAGTCGCACGGGACATTATTGTGCGGAATCACGTACGCGGTCGTGGAAACGGAGACGTTTTCCATTCGCTTTTGAAGGGAATGGAAGCCCTTTGTGATGAGATTTCCGGAAAAAAAAATGAAGAGAAAGGGGCGCTAATTGCAGGGGATGGCTTGGGTTTCGCGAGAGTCCTTTCTCGGCCGCGGGGGCTTCCATTTTGCCGGGCTCTCGACCGCGGACGTGGTCCGAGCCCATTTTTCACCCTCTCCCACGTCGCCGGTGCTCCGCCGCTTTCTCCCGGTCCAGATCCATGCGTCGCGCGGCGAAGGGAAGCTTCCGGTTTATTTAACTTGCTTATCTCCGTTCGCTTGAAGCCGTCACTTCTCCGCCTTTTGAAAATTCCAACCCCGTTTTGGAATCCGGAAAGTTTTGCCGGGGAGCGGGAGCGAAAAGCCGTCGAATTTTCGAGTGCCCCTGCCCCCCCCCCCCGCGGGGGGCAGAGACGAAAAGTTGCGTTTTCGCGTTGCCGAAGCCCTCGCGCGGCGACCGACCGAAAACGACGAGGGAGTTCGATTGAAAATCCGCGGTTTCCGGAGCGGGGACGGGAGCCGCGGCAGTCCGTAAACCGCTGCGACGTCCTGCGCGGCAGCGTATCCACCTCGCAACCTCCTGCCGCGGAGGGGACGCTCTCCTGCCGGTTTGGCAAAGGGCGAGTTCCCTCGAGGAGCCGCTCGGCTCACGTTTGCTCGGACGGGTGAACATTCTCCTGAACGTTTGGACGGAACCGACTTCGTCACCCCCTCAAAGAAGCAAAGGTTTCCGCGGCCCTTCCCTCTGGAAGCGAATCCGGTCGAGGATGTATGCGGAGAGGGTGGAAAGATTCGGTTCCTTTACCTTTCGGGTAGAACTCGAAAGTCGCTTTCCTTCGGATGAGGCATCCGCGGTGCCAACGCGGTCCGGCGGTCGCCGTGCAGGGGAACCGCGAGAGCACCTCCCACCCGAGCCACAACAATAAAAAGAAATTTCTCCTGAGAAAAATCGTTGTAATAAATAAGACGACTCGCAAAAGAAAAAAAAAATCGCTTTATTTATAACCCAAAACTGTCGGCCGAACAGGTTTTTTCCGTTTCCGGTTCGCGCAGTGCAAACCTCCCGAAGAGGCGGTTCGGGATGCTCCGTTCGGCTGCATGCACGTCAGTTGCAGGAGATGAATCCGTGTGCGTGACACGGGAAACTTATTGGATTCCCGGAGATCCGGGGCCGATGACGAGGGTTCTGAATGGAGAGTTAATGAATAATTCGCTCATTGTCTTCTCCAATTCAATTATCCGCAGCGCAAGGGTCCTCCGACATCTTAATCCCCCGAGTTTGGCAGGACGCCGTCGTCGGAGACTCCGCCGATCGGGTCGAGTGCTTTTCTCGAGTGCGCAAAACCGGAGGAATAAAACGGGGAACGGAGAGGCCGGCCATATGGCCAACCCCGGGGATCGATTCCGCATGGGAAAGAAGACTTTCCCGGTGCAGAAGCCCGGCGGTGCAACTGGGGAATTGAAACGCGGAGGCTCCGCTCGAGCTTCGTAATCCTCCTCCGGGACCGGGATTAATTAAATATCAATGGCTTCTCGGCCAATCGAAGCGCGGAGCGTCAGTCACACTCGCGGGATATTATTTATTGAGAACGTCGGGGAAGACGGCGAAAAGAGCGGGGAGATCAAAGCCCGGGCCGCGCCCCCGAAGAAAGCTCGGAGGGAAACCTAACCTCACCGCGTCGGGGCTTAATTTGTGCATGTGCGCCGCGAAGTGCACCCCCGACCCGCTCGAGTCGGCCTGGGGGAAACCCCCGCTTCCATCTGGTGGTTTAAGTGTTCCGGCGAAACCCTTTCGACCGCCCGACACAATCAAACCCTCGTCATTTTGTCCCTATCCAAACACCCATAAATTACGGTCGATTCGGACCTCCGCTCGCTTTCGCGTATTGAAACTGAGGTCGGCGGCGCCGGAAGCGGCGCTTTTCCGAGTGCGGAACGTTCCTCCCAGACGGGGGAGGGAGAAAAGTTTCGCCTCGCCACGTCGGAAAAGATAAAAACGCGAAAACCCCGGAGCCGTCACCGGGGGCACCATCCGCTTGCGGGCTCCTGCGGCCCGGATGCACCCCTCGGATGGTCGGAAAGGTATGCGCGGCACGCACGCACGGACCGCATCTGCGACCGCACTTCCGCAAGTGCACAACCGCTGACTGCACCTCTCACCCCCGGAACGCGTCGGGACCCGCGGACGAATCGAAAATTTCGCCTCAAACGAAAAATAAAATTGGAAAAGAAAAAGATCGCCCAGGAAATTCGATCTCGGTACGTATCGATACCTGAAATATTCATAAAAAAAAAAAAAAAAAAAAAAGGTTCAGACCCATCGACCTGAATGAATTTCTGTCTTTTCTTGCTTTTTTTTTTTTTTTTTTTTTTTTTAGCCCAAATTCGCCGGAAGTGCATCTTATCGTTTTACGTTTCCGCTTCATTATTCAACCTTTCGCTTCCCCACGAAAAAAAGGTTCACCACGGTCACACCTTACGGAACCATAAATCACGAAACGTGATCCAATTTGTTTTTGCGCCGCACCCCACAGCGCCAGGCACCGATGCTCCCTTGTAAAACCGACCGGGAAACGGAATTTGCAGCCATCTGAAAGCGGATTTCGAAATTATTAAATTTCTTACGTACGAAAAAAGAAAAAGAGGAGATTCTCCCATTACTCACAGCGCCGAGCGGGGCAATGCAATAAATTTCGCATTATTTCCCAACGTTTATTATTTTCAATCTGATATGGCATTTGACATTAAAAAAATCGGTCATTATTTACAATGACCGGGCATGCATTAAAGAGGCAAATAGCTCCCCGCATCCCCGTTTTCCACCTTTTTTCGAGCGCTCACCTTGCGCAATTAAATGAATTGCGAAGACTTTTCCACTTCGTCCAGCGCATTCCGCGGACGTGGCCCCGCAAACGCCGAACGGTCGACCGGGAACGCCGCGGCGAACTTCCCGAGCGCCATTTTGCGGGGATCACGTACAACTGTTGGACGGGAAGCAATCGAAGACGCGACGCATTTGGATTTTCGGAGGAGGTCAAACGGTTAAATTAGAGGTAAAATTCTCATGGAAATCGTTGGAGTATAACTTTGAGAATTTCAAATCGCTTTCGGCGGAGACCGCCTTTCGGCTTGCTTCCCGTTTCCGGTGAAGTTTCCGTCCTCTTCCGCAGCCCGACAGCTCGCGCCCGGTGGATCCCTCGGGACGAGATGGAAAATTTAACTGGAAAACCGCGAAATGCCACCCCGAGAGCCCGCACCCACCAATTTCCGGCGCCTTTTGTGAACGGGTCGCTGTCGCCCGGCGAGTGCGAACCATCTCGAACCGGAAGGCCTCCGGTCGGGGGTGGCACGCACCCAGCTAATTCCTCCGTTCCGTGCGTGGACGTTAAAAGTGCCCCCGACGTGCTTTCTTCGGGGGCCAAGCCCCTCCCGATATTTATATATTCCTCTTTCATTTCCACGCCATTCACTTGAAAAAGGCAAAGGAAGAAAGAAAATGCGCCGGGTTTAAATTTTCAAAAGCCTTCGTGATTCTCGGTTCTTTTTCTGCTTTGGGGGGGGGGGGGGGGGGGG
>JAOWBB010006350.1:0-24097 GCA_028565995.1 Ricinus marginatus | reverse complement strand
TTCGGTGGGTTTTTAAATTTACTCCGTAAATTTCCCCCCCCCCCCCCCCCAAAATCTTGCTTCTGCAGCAGCTTTGGAAAGTTCCTTGCCTCGACTCTCGCGCTTTTTCGTTCGAGGTTCTCTCTTCGGTATGATGACCCCCGTCCTCGGAGGTCCTCAAACGCCACACACTCGGTCAAATCAACATCAATTAATCTCATGTTAATTTCGGGTTTATCGATGGCATTTCTCGTAACTTCAGCGATTCATTCCAGCCGGGATGCCCACCCACATGTTTTAAAACAAGTTCCTTCGATCCTTCTTTTCTCGTCATTTTTTGTGTGCTCATCTCATTGTCCATTAACCTAGAAAACGATGTAGCAATCATCCGTGTGCGAAAAATGAAATTAATGGAGCCGAGCGATGTGTAATGTAATCAGGGTTAAAGTGTCGTATTTTATCGTAAGTTAGCAAATGGCATAATAAAACTATCAAGTTTCGTAAATATCAATTAACACCTTTACTTCTCGATCTGCTACAACTTACTGACCTAAATCTGCTATAATTACATTAACTATGTATGTGTCAAGGAAATTGTTATATACTCGTGTATTATCCCACATATTTTGTATACATATATATATATATATATATATTTCGTGTTTTCAATCTAAAGAAATTTTTCACAAGAACACTTGTTTCGAGCCTCGTATCAACCGTAACCGATCGAAGCAGGAAACCCATATTTTATTGTTAAGGAAGAGAAGAACAAAAAATAAAAATTGAAAAATGAGAAAATTAATGGTTTTCGAAGTCGGAATTGAAGATCGTACAGAGACACAAGCGAAAGACCCACTGACAACCCCCACGGAACCACCTCTTCAAAGCAAGGGCGAAACCAATTTCATTTGATTTATATCTTTCTGCTAATGGTCTTCGATCTTGTAATTGAAATCTGCTGAATGTGATGTCAAGACATGTTTACAGGTTCGAGGGACATGGTGAGGGGTTTTTTTTGGAGTGTAAAAAAAAAAAAAAAAAAAAAAAAAAAAAAAAAAAAAAAACAAGAACCTAGATTTACAGTTTTTCCGCCGCAGACATTATTTCTAAGCATTGAATTTTTTTTTAAAGGATACCTGCCTTGCAGCAATTTTTTCGCAAGGGTATTTTCGAATCGCAAACTTTACATTCCATTGTCTACATCTCTCTTTCGGGACCAAATCTCGCCACTATTTATTTAACCGCTGTCTAAACCATTGCAGCACGGACTCCCAGTGACATTGTTTCCTCAAGAAAGAAGAGAGGGCAACACGGGAGGAACGTGTTTGACTTCGGAGAGCACTTCTTGGGCGTTATGTAAGACTACACAGGTGGATCGGATCGGTTTGTTTTTCTTCTCTCACGGTCATTATTCACCGTTCCCTCCATTGAGGGAGCAGACGACGCGAAGATTCACAATGCTAACCATAACTCACGGTAATATGGGTTTCTCATAGTACGTCGCCGAATGATTAAAGGCAGTCATTCATCAAATTTGACTTTTTATTTGTGAAGGTGGCGCCGTTTTTCTTATTTCTCACTGCAATAATTGTTTCTAATACATTTCCCTCTTGCTATCCACGGTGTTTGTCTGTCCCTCCCTCGTCTTCCTCGTCAGCGTCACATTTCAGCTCGAAGCTCTTATTTGACAGATTCCGAAACTTGTACGCGAGGAATTCGGGTCTGCCTTGCACAATACCTGCCCCCAGCACATGTTGTCGCGTCTTATCTCAGATGGTGGAAGGTTCATTGCTTTTTAGAGTCAGTAGGTGAAATAGGTTGGGAAATTCGAAATATCAAGTAAGTTATCACAATTTCACATTTTTTTTTTTTTGAAGCCCACCTTTGACATTTATCTATTATCTGCCTTCGATGGTAAGAATCTGCGGGACTGTGATGCTGTGCGGAGTTGTCATCGTGCAAATTGATGGACACGTACCTTCAATCCCTTTAATTAATGGATTGCAAGGTGAAATGCACGAGATGGATCTTCTGTAACGTCCTTTCTCTCTCGTGAATTATTCATATTAACGCTGCTTTAACTCCTTTTCAAACAAAAAATGATGTTTTTTAAAATAAAGAAGGTTCCAGCTCATTATCGTTTTTCTCGTCAATAAAGCCAGGAAGGGATATCTTAACATCGCGATTTCGGTTACCTTTCCATTCAAATTTTCCACTCAATGCCCTGTTTTTCGTCAGAAATTTATTTGATTCAAACTCCTTATTTTTATTTCACTGAATAAACTTCAAACACAATTTATTTAGATGACCGCAAAGAGGAAATGCTGCTGATGAGCCTAATGCAGTTTTGACAGGTTCCCAAAGATTCTTCGATTTTATTTATTGCCGCGGGCAAGTGCTCTCAAAAGCTTTCCTTCCCTCGGTTTTCACTGAAAATCTCTTGATTATAAAAGATGGAACTCTCGAGGAGTAAAATGGAAAAAGAAAAAGAAGAAGAGGAAGACTCACTTCGAATTTTCGATGCTCATTAGCAGTGGTAATTTCTTTAACGTTAACGAGTTTCGATCTTTCTTCTTCAGAAAGTTTATTTCATTTGGTAGAAATCGATTTATTACAGGCATAAAGGAATCCTGTCATTTATCGAAGGCATTTTGAGCATGATAAGTAGATGGAATCATCGAAGAAAAAGAGGAAGAAATTTTTGGTAAAGTTGCCGGAAATGTTATGTGAAATTGGTAGTGGGTTCCTGCTGTACCTCAAAGAGATTTTGGGCCAGAGAATAATGGTTGCAGAAGAGGAGTCACACACTCCCGATTCCATATCTCACACGCTCCAGTCGGATGACCGGAATCTTGATTTTTTTTTTTAAAAAGAAAATCTTAACTAACACTTTTAAAAACATATTAATTGAATTTACTCTTCGGACAAGTTGCACGAATGCCACCTCGGATTTGAAAATATTTCGATCAAAAACCACATTTCGCTTGCGATCAAGTTAATGAAGGAACTTTCTTCGGAAGTCTTCACAAGGCGAAATTTTAAGAATTCTCTTTTTTTGCTTTCAGGTTTGCTGCTGAACACTCTGGCTCGCATTTCGTTCGCTGGTGCTTGGCACAATATCGAAATCGGGCCAACATGAAAAAATCGAGAGGAAGCGACGCACACAGGAGGCGTGGAGGAAGGTAACGTGCGAAGTCGCCTCCGAAACCTTTTCCCTTTTCACAGAGTGATTTTCGCGTTGTCCGTATAAAAATGAACGTTCAAACTTAGCGTACGGATGCATAAAAACTAAGTTAGCGATGCTGTCATGATGTACGTGACGTTCGGTGATGTATCTTGCTCGTCGGGGCGTTCGCCTCGAATGTGGACTTTTTTATTCACCTTTTACATAGTGCTCGATGTCCGGTTGCAGGCCCTCGAACTGGGTAAGTTCACCTTTTTTACTATGTATTATATATTTGTTCGAGAATAAAGCGGTCTTCGTTATTGGATCTTTACAAATGGGATGTTACTCAGGATTTCCGAGTTATCGGTCCGAAGTTGTCCATAAAAAGCACATTGCTTTAAGATACGATGCTTATTTTTTTTTTAAAGTCTTATTTCCCACAAATCTGAATCGATGTTCTTAATCGGTTCTCCTTGACAACTTGAAGTTCTCTTTGGAATTTTAAGGGACTCGCGAAGGCAAAATATGGATTCGGCTTTATAATAATTCAAAACGTGCCCATTCGAAAATATAACATGTAACAATAACGAGATTATGTCCTTGCTACATGTCTAAGCGAATTTAGGGTAATTCAATTCAACCTGACGAGACGACTTATCACTTACGGTTTAGGCAAATGTGCAGAAGAAATTATGATGATTTGCAGGGTTAAATGATAGTATGAATGATTACCTATGCCCGTTACATTCCCGGAGCACATTTAACATTCGATATTTAAAATAGTGATGTTTGGCGAGATATTTCCCGGCCCACTCGTGATTGCTCTCTTAATCGTCGTTGCAAACTTTCCAAATAAACCTGTGCAAATAATTAGAATAATATTAGATCATTTGGAACCTGAGCAATTGAAAGTGTTATTTTCTCCACCAAGGCTTAGTTTCAAATAGTTGTACTATGACGTGATTTGTACGTAACTGCTGGAAATTGTCAGAATCAAAATACAATCCGCTCTTATACGTGCAACATTCTGGAATTTAATACGCAATAACGGAAGCGTTTAGGTTTCCTAAAAATATGCGCTTGAAAACTTGAAAATATTTAAAAAAAAAAAAAAAGATACGGAATTTGCAGCTTATGCCGAGAATTTTAAGTTTTATGATTGAAAAATATAAGTTTTTCAAAAGTTTTCATCCAGTCAACCGAATTCTAACTTTGGTCATGCACAAATACGTGGAAGAATAAGAAAAAATTCTGAATGGTGCATTTAGCATGTTTACTGGAGATGGGTATAATTTAAAAGTAATCTCGATTAGATAGTAATCGACTTTTCTAAATTTTCTCAAAATTTTTTTCTTCGCATGGTGTTATAATTCATTAAAAAAAAAAAATTACCATTTATATCAATAGTACGTCCCGAAGTATGGGAAGGATTTGATACCCAGTTTTTTTCTTAAACCGCTATCTCAATTATCATTTCAAAGCAGTGCCTGAATAAAAATACATACAAGCGTCTAACAGAATGAAATCGAATGGTTATTCTGCGGGAAAACAGTTTTTCGCAGAAAGAGCAATTCTTGTATATATAATATTTAACGTATTATAAAATTGAGAGTCTGATTTTCCTAAAATATTTATCACGAATTGTAAATACAGGAAAAGTGGGCAATATAAATCATTTGAGTTCCGATTGCAAGCGTAAAGTCACAGGAGACTTCGTCGAGGAACTTGATGGAAACATGGTAAAGAAAAGGTAATTCAGGTAAGGAAAAAAAAAAAAAGATACATGAATATTCCAGCCGCAAAGAAAAAAAGAAACCTTAAATTCCTGAAATTAATAATCCTTGTGGAAGAAAAAAAATTGAGTTTCTCACGCGAAATGGGCAAAATCTAACATAATGGCAAGCTACCCGCCAAGCCTTGGATCTTGCGATGAATGTAAATGGCATGGAAGTGCTGGACCAAATTAAGATCGTTTTTGGTGTGACTGCGCCGTTAAAGCACTTTGGAAGGAGCCACCGCTGGTCAGAAAAAAAAGAATCTAAATTAATTGCCTCCATAATTCCGTGTAGCAGCATAAGAAGGAGGAGCTGCCGTAGACTTTCATTGATATTAAGCATCATTTGGCTCACCCGTAAGAAACCTGTTTCGATCACCCACATTTCTTCCTTTGCCAGTGCTTCACCTCCCGGCGGCGATCATTCACTGCTTTTGCATTAAAATGGGGGCAAAGTGATTTTCTCGTGCGGGAATGAAGGCATACGTCTGATTTAAGCAATTGGAAACGCTGATTCGTAAGGCGAGACCAGATGATAAATAACCTTTTCCCATTTTGCAGCACAGGTACGCTCGCTATTTTGGGATTCTCTCCCATCATTCTAATAAACTCATCTATCAAATGTTCTCGTTCCGTGAACTGCCTTCGCCTTTGCGTGTTCGCCCAGTCGAAAACGTGTCACAAGCAGAGACTGGGAAAAAAAAAAAAAAGGCTTTGTTTTTGCTGGAGGAACACGCGAAGTTGTGCAGTCCCTTTCCCTTTGTTAATGGAGACATCATTTTTTTCCTAATAACGTAGATTTGGACAATGAAGATATTGAGATTTCCTTGGTAAAAATTGTTTTTTTTTTGACAGAAAAGCCTTTCGCGTTGGGGCAAGTGCCGTTGCCTGTTTGGAGCTTATTTTCCCGCCAAAAAGGTTTTGACGTTTGCTATCATAAAATAATTCGCTCATGCAGGTATTCACCGAAATCGCTTCGTTTCCCGCTGCTGCCGATCCAGTTCAATCTTGAAAGACATTTGTTTCTTTGGCATTTTTTTGAATAAATTATATTCGCAGGAAAAATATTTCCGTGGCCTGCACGTGTTAGATACAGGAGAAAAGAAAATGATAAGAATACTGATACCGTAACGAGAATACGAAGCCGAATACGAGTGAATGAATTCGTTATTGTTACAACATTTTGTTGCGAACCAATGGTCAACAACAAACAAAAAACTGTCGTTTACGTATGAATAGGATTGAGGAATACCAATCATGCAAATTTGTTACAGCAAATGCTCTTGGATAACTCAGTCTATTAATTTAATATTGTATTTCATTAAAGACTCAGTTAATATGACAGAATCATTGTCGTTAGAAGAATGTGAACCGTCTTTGTTATTTCTGAATTGACTTCAAAATACCTCTTAACTAGTAATCATGATCTTAAAACCATTTTCTGCTAACATAGTGAGCCTCGTGTTCAAACACATTTTGACAGTGAAGTAATATTTTTCAAATTACGAAAGTATATATATATATACTATTTTTTCACTACAATCTTTGAAAGTATCGAAGTATTAATTTCCCCTCTTCTCACGATAAATATGATGTTTATCTTCATGTTTTCTGACAGGAATTTTACAGATTTCTAACATTCTTCTTACCTTGCCTCTAATTCTTATTGCATAAGTTTATGCCGTGAGCCATTCCTATGTTAAATTCCATTTTACTACAACTGATGCCCCTCAGTTTTGTTCGTTGTAAATATTTGGTTGCTTCCCAAAGATTGCCCGAATTCCAGCATATTTTAAGAATTCTTCAGCTATTTGCCGTTAATCCGGGATAGGACTTTTTTATATTTTTTTTGTTCTCTCTTTCGCAAGCAAATGCTTTATATTAGTTATTCCGTTTAAAAGTAGCTTCAGTTACAATACTATTTTATTTTTACTTCGCGTTTTATTGCCATTGTCATAAGAAAATCACAAGAATCCGTCTATAAATAACATAATATAAGGCAAATAATTAATTAACTGTTATTTTCAAAAAGGCCATTAACTCGAGCCAATCATTGTTCCTTACGATATTCAAAGAAAGGGAAATAACAACGCACGGACAAGCGTGAAAATCAGAAGGCGTTCAAAGTCAAAGTTGTATGTTTTTTGTTAATATTAATAATTGGGTGAACAATGTAGGTGACAAACCGTTTGCTGTTGCCAGCATTTTCGGCGTGATAATCGCTCCTTTGGCGTCACTTCGCGAGCAATTCGAAGACGCGACCGGAGATTCAAGTTGGCGATCCTCTGGAAAAGGATTTCCCCGCTGGAACGAGGGAATGCATTTGAAAAATGGATTTATCCTGGGGTATTTGCCTTTTCCGGGACAGGAAGCCAAAGTTTCTGGGGGCACCGTTGTCATCGCCGCAGAATTATTAAAATTGGAAAAAAAAAATGGAAGTTTGACAAAGAGAGCGTCGCGTGTGGTTTATCGGTAGGTGATCGAAAAGAAGGTGGGGCCCCAGGCGCCGCGACGCCGACGGCCACTTTGTCGCCCCATGAACGGTCCTAACGTTTTAAGCGGTCGTGATTCGCAGGAATATCTTACGATCTCTTTTCTCTGCACATACCGGAAAAACTTTACGATCTGAATCTGTATCTGGTTCTACATATTTAAAATTTTGCGTTCGCTAATATTTTCAAATTGTATACTCCCGTAACGATTTCCGATCTTTTATTGCAGTACACAATAATCTTTGCAACAATGTTACTGTTCAATGCTTTCGAATTTATTCGGTCTAAATGATATTAAAAAAAAAAAAAAAAAAAAAAAAAAAAAAAAAAGTTGAACCGTGTCCTGACTTTAGTAAAAGAAGTTCACCTCAAACGCATTTGTTACTGCAAAAGTATGCTTTGCAAACTTTTACCTCCATTTAAGCATTAAAAGTATTGTCCAAGACCTTCTGTTGTCCTAACAAAGAGTCACTGTCAATGATATTTACGAAACTTTGTATTACTGACCGATGATATGTATAAATTGTGGTTTACGCTGTCCGAGACGCGGCTGTTATTTCAGATCAAAATCTCAAACTTGCGCGAAAAGTTAATTTGATTATTGAAACGTGTATGATATTTTATCAAGAATCTCTGCGATTCCCAATCGAAGTCGCTGACAACCGTCGAATACCGAACGTCTTTTACTTGATTTGCTATCGAAAGCCATTAATATATCGATTAACGTGGAAAAACTCGGGAAAAGTCAAACAAAGCGGGGCAAAGAATTGTTATATAAACGACGGGGGAAATCTTAGGTTGAAGACGGGAAAGATTGTGGATAATTTCCGATTCAGCAGAATAAATGTGGGGAAACGTTTCCCTTCAAAATTAGACGATCAAACAAGCAATCGGCGTTTCAGGTATTCGGCTGAAACTTTCCCCGCAACTGGTGATGTATGCCAAACTGAGGTTGAAATATTTCCTTTCCTGCTAAGGAAATATGGCAGTTCATGCCTCGAACGATGGCCCTTTCCCTCTCTCTCTCTCTCCTGCCACAAATCCTGCCTGAATGGTTATCACGCTGCCCATCCACAGAGCACCAAGAAGCCACTTCCTTCGTTTTCCCGAAGCTTGTTTGGAAAATCGATAAAGTGTGAGGGATTTTTATGTTAAGTTCGTGTAGCGAGGAAGAGAGCAAAGAAGATTAAAAAAAAAATTTTGTTTTTTTCTTCTGTGTAAACTCCGAGGAAAAGCTCATCTTACATAGCCTTTAGTCGATGAATTTAATTATCTGCCACCTCTTTTGCTTTTTCGTTATTTAATTATTAACAGAGCTTTTTCACATCGTGTTTTTTGGGAAGTTGCAAAGCTCGTTTGCCGCGTTTCTGGACAGGCGGAAGTCCGTTCCCTCGGAATTGTAAATCGACTTCGATGATCGGGCCCCAATGGGGGATCTTCCGCTTTCGGAAAATGGTTCGTTTCGTTGGACAACATTCGCGGGCGCGCATAGATTCTCTGATCCGAAACACCGAAGATGAAGCACTTAATTAAAACCCGAATTTTCCGTCGGTGTCTTGAACTAATCGTCCATTAATCCATATCTGGCAGAACTGTCTTTTTCAAAAACTCTCATCATCGGCAAAGAGTGATTTCAACCTTGTTTTGGTGCGCTTGAATCAATATCTCAAAATAATGGGCAAAGACATGGTTGCGAATATTAAGTTGCGAGGGAAGTGAATGGAAAAATTTTTGAATTCAAAATGACTGAAAATGAATTATTATTATTCCATTCTTCTTTTTTAATTGGTATTGAAAATTTTCTCGGATAAATACAAAAAGGGAAATGATTTGGATTTCGCACGACGATGAAATGGGCCGATAATAAGAAAATTCATGTGGCTTACTTAAGACTAAACAGCAAGTGAGAGTTGAAATCGACATAAAAAAGGCGGATGAAACTCAAACAATTTGCTTTCGTGTAGTTCCAACTTTAATACAAAAAAAATTTTATTGCTACGGTAATTATTAAATACGTATTTATTAAATTATATATCAATGAATTAATAAATATTATTATTATAGTGCATGAATAATCACTGAAACAATTTAATATTTTGATGTTAGCAATAATATTTAAGTAATTCAGTAAAAATAATGTTTATTACTGAGGTTGTTATTTGGGTCAGTGCTTCAATCATGATTATAATGATTCTGGATTAAAGATAAATCTGATTTTCCTACAAGATGATATACAAGAGTAATGACGACGTATTTGAACACCTTTCTCATAATAAATATTTCTTTGAGTATTTGACGTGACCAAACATTACCATATCACTTGGCTATAGCCAAGGGAATGAATGTGAGCAAGTTGTGGCCCATCTTCCGTATACATGAAAGAACCAAAAGTTCCAAAATTGTACATTAAAATGGGGAATCTCCAAATGGAGAAAGTGATGCCAATTATCCTTTCATGTATGTCTCATGTGGAGTGTGTGTCACATTCTTCTACGGTAATTCAGTTTTTAAATCGGATTAGACAATTTTATAAATAAAACTGGTTTGGATAAGCTGTTTAAAGACATCGTTGTGTTTATGCCGTTTTGAAACTTATTTAAAATGTCTTGTGCGCATGTGAAAATTAATTGAAAACATCTCTGAATCCGCAAATCTTTTTCACTCTAATGTAACGAAATGTATAAGATTTTTCAATTATCCATTATTTCAGCCTTTCTTATAATCTGGTGATGCAAGAAGTGAATTGTCATAAAAAAATTTACAATGTGATATTCCCACGACTACGTAATTACGATAGAGATGTATTGGTCGTATCTTATTTTGTGCCTAAGTTGTGAGCAGAATATCTATATCATGAACGGTTTTCATTTTGTTTACGTCTAAGTTTCTGCAGGATTTTATTATTGTTTAAAGGTAACCAAGGATGTCTTTCTCTCAAGTCCCTTATTCGCTTTTTATTTTTCCCCTCGTTTGATATACATGTAAAGGCAATTATTTTATTGAGGCAAGAGCCCTGGCATAAGTTTAAAAATATTTTTAAGATTCATTCAGCAATTAATGAAACTGCTAAGGTAATAAAGAGTCGAAAATAATTAATAAAATTACTCTCTTATTTTTCAAATTTCCTTCCGGTTATGACGTTCAGCAGTATCCATTCTCTCAACATCGTACATTTTTCCCGTACTTGTGTCTTGCTGTTTGATTGGAAAATCAAATGTAATAATGTTATAAATTGAAATTCTCTTGATCTAAGTTGAGAGTTCTCAGACTCAAAGTCAAAAAACTACTTGTATTTTCCAATACGCTAACAAGTTTTCAGATTGGCTCTTTGTCGGTCTTCGATTTAAGGTCGCTTGATTTGATAACTGAAAATCCACGTACGTTAAACATTGCTTTGCAAATTTAACATAACCCGAAGCTGCGTTCCATGACATAGCTTTGTCCTCTTCTGAATTATTTTCGGCCCCTCATCATAACCAGGCACGGCCGATCTACATCCAAGCCTGTTTCGTCACGTTACACCCATTTGCAACGCAACAATTGTAACAAATATTTGAATTACATGGATGTAAAATATATATTATACTTAATTTATTGCGCGGGTAAGATCATAAATTTGAAATTCGTACAAAAAGATGAAAACTAAATAGTTAAACCATTTGTACATTTTTGTTTATTATAGTAGTTTTGCATCCTTTTAGCTTAATTTATTTAACAACTATTAATTTTTATATTATATTGAAGAAAATTCATTTTCAAATGCAAATTAATTGCTTCTGCTCGCTGTTGTAAATGCCAAATTGCATGGAACCATCTCAAAACGTATCGTAAGAAATGTCACGATGAAGTTGCGAAAGTCACCCGAAGTCGATCCTCAAACACGAAGTGTTTTGGCTTGAAACAGTTCCATATTTCCCTTCCTACAAACCATTCTTAAAGGCGAAACTTACGAAATTGTACCGAAACCGGGGCATCTCGAATAACGTAATCGTCCACAACAATCTTGATGGCCAAAAAACCACTACTGACACTCACAAAACCCAAGGTATGCACTCTGATAAATACTCAGCGTACAAAGACCTTTAATGACGAAATCGGGGCGTAACGGAGCACAAATGAAATATGTATGCCGTTGGGTCCATCATTGTCTCCAAGATGGATGTTGCCCTTCTTTATATTCCTCCTCCGGTGCCGAGTACTTGAAAATTGTTAAATATCCTGTTATTTCGTTGGTCAAGACTGATTTTTCTGCAGGGAGCCATTGCGACAGCAAAAAAAGAGGAACGCTATTTTGGCAACTAATTTCTTTGAGGTAAATTCTTCGTTGAACGAATCCCTCAGCCTTATCCGTAATTCTTTGGGCTTCTAACTCGAAAATAATAATAATAATAATAATAATAATAATAATAATAATCTCAAACGAAACTTTTCCCTTCGCTGTGCACATTAATAATATATAACATGTATATAAAAGTATGTAATGTACAAAGTGTGTTGTATGAAATCAGGCACCGTAAGAAATACAGTCGGGATGGAAATAAAGTATTATGAAAGGAAACAGCGGTGCGATTAAAAGAATTTTTCTGGAGCGAAAGTTCAGAGCAAGGGCTTTAACCTTTTCGTATGGAAGAAAAAAAGGGAACAAGATGCTGCAATTTAAGACAACCAACTTTTCTCTTATTTTATACCAATGCGATGGAGAAAATCGTTGTGTAATATTAATTCGTTGAATGCAATTCTGAGGAAAAAACAAAATGAGGAAAAGAAAAAAAAAAAAAAAGGAAAATTGAATATTTATTTTGCTGGAAGCGGATACGGAAATAGGTTCCTGGAGAAACCATGATAAGTCTCGGAAGAGAGAAAGAAATTGAAAAATTATTCCAATTCCAAACTAAATTTTCTCCTCTGGATAAATTTTTTATCGGTTAAACTTCATGTACTTGACCTGTAGAAGTTTTCGAGTTCAATATTAATATCCGAGATTAGATTTCCCGCAGCAAAGCCTCGGGGAGGAATCCCCCGAATCGATTTTTGTTTTACGCAAACAAATTATTTTTTTTTTTTTTTATTTCGCCGCCCTGCACCGCGCCCGCTTCAGGCGCCAACGGTAGCTCCCGGCTCGTCTTCTTCCCGCAGCGTTTTCACCTCTTCCCAAAAGATGAAACTTTCCCAAATGGTAATAATAAAAAAAAAAAAAAAAAAAAAAAAAGCTCTGACCTTTTCCGTTTTCCGCCCTCCGCCGCGCTTTTCCAGCCCGCTTTCCCGCGGTTCCCCGGTGGAAAATTATTTAAAAAAATCCTTGAACGCTTTGCCTTTGGATTTTTCCCTTCGCTTCCATCCCGCTCCGTTCGCATCGTTGAAGAATTTTCATTGTAGTTATTTGACATTTTCCAAACCTTTCTCTGTTGTCTCTCTTTCCCGCTTTCCACTCATTCCTCTTCACAATTTTAAATTTTGCTTTATGTTTACCGTCGCTGTTCTGGAATCATTATTTCGATGCATTTCGTTTCTTACGTACCCTCGACGTCTTTTGGGAGCTTTTGGGCCGTTGCGTGTATTTCTCCGGTAAGGCAAGCGAAAATTCTTCTAATACTTGAACCACGAACGCAAATAGCATATATATTGGCGTGTAATTCTTGAAACCGGCGGTTTTCGAGTGAAAATTGATTCAGAAATTTTTTTTTTGTTTGCTTAGCATACAGTCAGTCATTCATCTTTATCTATCTTTAAAGTATCCCATTTTAAAGACAGAAAATATTCATTAAACGCGAAATTAGTTTTTTTTTTTTTTTTTTTATATCTACGTAACTATAAAAATTACCTAAGGATTTTTATCTTCTCCTTCGAGGGGTGAAATTCAATGCCACCTTCATTTTCAAAGACCTTTTTTAATTCCCATGCGGCAGAAATTTGCGGTTGAATGAAAATCCGCTGAGAGTTAAAAAAAAAAAAAAAAAAAAAAAAAATGGGTCGACATCGAATGTAGCAACTAAATTCATCCCTGAAAAAAGAGTTATTGAAAACAACTCCCTAAGGCTGTTGGCATTGGAGTGTTTGGGATTGAAATGAATCAGTCCTTATCCGTTAAAAAGGGTGTATTCACTCCTGTCGGGAAAATCTTAGGAGCTTATAAAAAAAAACGGTACCGTTAAAAATGTAATTTGATTATTCGATTGCTGACTATCAGCTTAAAATAAAATTATGCGTTTGCGTTTGCTGCAGCGCGACTTAAGATCATCCTATCGCGAGAAATTCATTCTTTTCGTAGGGTAAGGGTTGGTATTATGGTGGTTAGTTATCAAAGGAAATATTCCTGACTAAGAAAAAAAGAAAAATTTTTGGACGACAGCGTGGATCGAAGTTATATTTCTTTTTATCCAGCGTCTTTTTAGAGTTTGCACATAAAATAACCTTTTTTTTCTTTCCCGTTTGCTCCTGTTTTTCCCGTAAAACTCGACTTCTTTGGATTGCTCCCAGTGGAAAAGACTGTGGTGGCGGTACGAAACCAAAATTTCCAGTTTTTTTTTCTTTTCGAAGAAGGATGAGAGGGTAATGGATTTTGCAGAGCTTTTGCGAAATGTTCGCTTAGCGTGTCATGATCGATATTCTTCATTATAATGGAGAGGACCTTTCTGGTTATTTTGTCAAGAATTAACGAGTCTGAACTTCCCTGTTTATACAAAGAACTTCCAACGGGAATGCAACCTACAATGGTGGGGATGGTAAAAGGGGTTGCATTTTTATTGTACATAAAAAATAAAGGCGAGAGTATATGGGCTGTAAAGGGTTTTTACAGATACGTGGAGCTGCTTAAAGAGCGCTGTCGGGAGAAAGAATAGGAAAATGTGACTTGTGCGACTTTTTCGAGGTTGTTTTTGCAAAGCCTTCTTAATTCTGGCCGTCCCGCTTAAAACTTCCTTTTATAGCTTTTTAAAAACAAATTAGTTTCTGTGAATTATGTCGATATGTGAACTCGTAATATATTTTTAGTTATTAAATTTCGTTGAAAATTTTGCCTGTTATATTTGAAATTATTTTAGTTTCATTCATTACAATTTATTTGCATTTAATTTTATGGTAAAAGACGAATTTTAGAATGTTTACATTTCGTAAATGTGTATTTATGGAATTTAAATTTACTAAAAGCATTTTCTCTCTGAGAATCGTAACGTAAGGTTAAGGGAATGGATTGTATGCCGCTTACGCATAATCATGATAGTCCGTCCGAAAATTTATCTACGTAAGATGCATCACGATCAAAGAAAAAAAATCGGACGGCAGAGACCACGAATCTGCAGCTTTTTCAGGGTGTGATCTTAGTGAACGATGATCTGGATGTAAAATCTTCTACGACATTCGCTATTCCCCGATTTTGTATCGAAACCATAATTCAGGCGTCAAATTTTCTCTTCTGAAAAGTTTGCTGTACAAAATTTCGCTAATTGTGCAATCTCCGGGTAGGTATGCCACCGAAAGGCACATTTATGAATATCAGGTTGAGATTCGGAGTGTGAAAATTCTGCTTTAATGGAAAAATTTGAAACCAAAAAGATAAAGGGAGAGCCCCAGAGAAGAGATTTTATGCAGAAAAATTATATGCAGTCGCAAGAGGTGGAACAACAACTGAAATTTTCACAGTCGTGATGTGTGATTAATTCAGAAGGAAAATGCGGAAAGCGGTGCCTGGGATGCTGGATTAATCTCGAGAAATATTTGAAATACTTCGGGAAGTGAATGGGAGAGTAAGCAGCGAAGAGGAGGAAGTTTTATTTGGAATAGAAATTTTATTTTTCCGCAATAAATTCGTCAAAAATTTAAAAGTGTATTCATCGCGAGACTCGTCAAGAGAGTGTGAAGCAAAAATATGAGTAAACCAAAAAATAAATTGCATGGAAAACGGAGACAATGATGAGAGCACAAAACACGGTAATGGAAGAAGCATTGATGGGAACTGAAAAGAAAAAATGAATTAATTACTGCTTTTCGTCCAGAGAAAAAGGCACTGGCATATTCGGAACATTTATTGCGAGATTGAGGGCATCTTGTACTCGAACAGATTGACTGTAGGGAATCGAAAAAATTTAGTTTAAGGCACACAGATTAACAAGGACGTGGCCAAAGGCAGGCTAACATTTATGATGAGGCCCATTGATGGCACGTTCTTTGAGCCAAAACTAGATTGAAATAGCGACGACGATGTAATAAATAAATTTTTGCAGAAATTTGATTGTCCCATTAAAAAAGCTTTCTCATGAGAATCTGACTGAAATTTACAGGTTGGACAATCAAAAAAAAAAAAAAAAATTTCCATTATACCAATTTTGCGAGGGGAGGTTCAAAAAATATATCGCGGAATAGATGCGAACAGAGTTTAAACGAGATATCGACGGAAAGCAAACAAATCGCTTATCGTAAATTTAAACGGAACAAATGTACGATTACGATGGTATGTGCATCTGCTGCTGCTGCTGCTGCTGCTGCGGAAGAGGAGGAGGAGGAGGAGATGATGATGATGATAATGATGATAATGATGATAATGATGATTGCGATTCGATTTTAATCGGGATTCTTCATTCCCGAGACCGACAATTGCAGGTGCCACACGCCAACAGTAAACATTCTAAGAGGATGCAATTAAAGCCCTGATTGTCAAATAAAAAGGAAAAGACGAAGATGATGCCGAGGATGAAATGAATTTTTGTGACAGAATCAGCTCCAGGAAACACGTGTTCTGTCGGAATATTTTTGAAAAATGACGTTTTCCTTGCTTCACCGAACGCGCAGAGCTTTTTCTTAATCACTCGCTGCAGGACTCTCCCAGCTTCCCGTTGCTAGCGCCTTTGGCTTACGCTTCAAAAGTCCATAAGCGATGCACTTTTGCAGCATCAGCGACATTACGGAGCATAAGCGATGCCCGGAACCCTGTAACCAGCCAAATGCATGTGACGAGAGAGCATTTTCGAATCGAAAACGCCCAATTACAGTTTTCTTTTTTTTTTTTTCAGTTTTTATCATTTATTTCCGCGTTTATTTTCAGCCAAATGCAAGCATCCGTTGGGAATGGAATCGGGTGCCATCTCGGACAAAGACATCACTGCCAGTTCTGTCTACGACTCAACCAGTGTCGGGCCGCAGCACGGAAGGTAAAAAAGAAATAATCAAAACTTTGCAAAAATCGATGCAAATTGCGTTTTTTTTTTTCAAATTCCGGCGCCGCCCGAAAAGTTTTTTGAATGTTTTTCCTTTTTTGTCCCCGTTTCGACTCCGGAAGAAAACTAGATCCAGATCGAAAAATTCCAAAAAATTGTCCCGGTAAAATTGATGTTAAGAATCGAAAGCGCCTTCCTTGACGAATGGAGAGTGTCTTTGGGAGAAATTACAATGAGCCCTTTACGGTCAGGTCCTGAAACATTTTTCCCTTACTGAGTTTCTCCGGCAGAAAATCAAATCGGCCGCTCGGCTGGAAAAATGTGTTTTGATGGATTTTATTTATTTATTTTTGAAATGAAACATTTTTCTTCTTTGACACTGGAAAGCGTCTCCGTCGATTCTTCCGCGGCTGCAACTCGTCTGCCCCTTGCGGGAATGGCGTGGCTGCCTGCAGCTTTCAGAGCGCTATCCACATGACGTTACTGCAGCTCGCATTAAAATAAATTTTTATCACCTCTTTTATATATATATGTATATATCATCAAAGCTCGAGGGAACAAAAGGATGTTTTGCGAGTAATAATAAAATTAAGGCTTTGGATGGTTCCCTCATCCCTTTTCACATTCGGGGCAAAACGTAAAAAGTTACTTTAACGTAAATGCGGGTTACGGAATCTTTCAAGGTGCGGGAAGTTTATTTAATGAAAATCTAATAGTTTTACTACCAGACTAATTTATTTCTTCGTCTCAGGCGGTGGCACTTTTGAATTTCTTCCCGAAGGTTTAAAATCACCCTTTAAAGTAATTGCTTTATTTGAGGGGCGAACTTCACTGAAAGCAATATAAAAATGAAAAACAGACGTCGTGCTTCTCTTCAATGGGTGAACCCAAAAATCCTTATTTTTCCTTCGTTTGAATTTATAAATAAATCACTTTTGCTCCAGACACAAGAGTTCGCAGACTTGGTACGGCACAGGTATCAGCAATTATTTTAAATCGGCCTGTTCGACCGAAGCTTTTCAATCGATCCTCAACTTCCTTTGGTTGGATTTGTTTTCATTTCCGCCTTGCTTTCACTCGCGTCCGGCTTTCCGCTCGAAATATTTTCTCACCGGAAGAAAAAAAAAAAAAAAAAAACGAGACGGCGGCAAAGCGTTCTGGTTGCGGACCAAGCCGAACGTCATTTTAGACCCCGAACGGTTCTTTTGTTCGCCTCGAGTATATCGTAGGCTGCGGTAAGCAAAGCTGCCGCGTTCTTAGATGGTATCGCGCGATTCGAGATCGGAACCGCGGCACTTAACCCATTTTTCACACGCGAAAATGCTCTTTCTTCCATTTTGGGCCAGAAAACAGCCCCGCGCAAATCGGGAAACCGAAAGCTCTTCCCGGCCTGCTACCTCGAGGGTGGTGAAATGTAATGCGGTTTCATCATTGGCGGCATCGATTCCGGTTGTCTCCTCTCTGCATCCGCCTTTCCCTACAGCGTCATTTTTTCAAATGGTCTGCGTGAATTTTTATTAGGCTCGGATTCATTAGCTGCAGCATCGGATTTAAGCGAATTCACTCATTTTCAGCATTCCGTCGTTGCACGAGATCGATGAGCAGCAAATCGCTTTCGAAGATCGGTGCCTTCCTCTTGATTCCAAAAGAAAGAAAGACTGAAACAAGACAAAATTGCGGTCAAGACAATTTTTTCCGCTGTTGTGAGTTCGTAATTGCTTTTTTCAAAAAACCATTAAAAGTAATTGGGGTAATTGTCAGCAGAAGGTGGCAGGGTTGTTTTCAAGGGTGGCAATTCCCGTTGCGTCATTTTTAGGGAGAAGAATGAACCTTTTTCTTTTTGATTCTCTTCGCTTCTCAAAAATTGGCAATTAAACTTTGGAGTTGATTTCATTTAAGGTATATCATTTTTTATACTATATCGCGTGATTCATACGTTTCGGTTTACCCTTTGGTCTTCCAATTTCTTTTTTTCCTTCCCGAAGAATTTACCGGAGATCTTGGCGGTTTAATCACTTAATGGTGTTACGTTTGATGAATGTCGCTTGCTCATCCCCCGCCGGCGCCCTTAAAGCAGAAATTTAAAATTAAATTTTTTAAGTCAAACAAAATGTTGTTATCACAGACAAATATGATCGATGTTTATCATTCACTTGACATCGCATATTCGTAGCAACGGGTCTACGCTCCTTTCTAAATAAAAGAATCATGGTTATGGAATACTTCAGGCAATTATACTGAAGAATGAAATTTAAATAACTTGATAAGTTTCGTTAATCTGATTCTTTTAGAATTACGTGATTCCCGAATTGCCGCCCAAATATTTTGGAAATGATAGCAAAATTTATCTTTTTTGTTTTGCCGAAAAGATGTTTCCAATTGGAAAGAATGCGACGCGATATGCAAGTTAGAGAACTTAAATTTAATGGTAACTTAAATCGTTGAGTGGATATACCGAAGGAGCCTCTACCTGATGCAATTCTCTCCTAATAGCAAGAGGTTTTTTTAAAAAAGCACTGAGCAAAAGATATATATATTAATGAGAATATAATTTAAAATAACGTGAAAGAAAAGACGAAAGAATGTTTACTGTTTTTTTTTTTTTTTTGCGGGGGTAAGGCCAGAGGAAAAAAGTTATCTTTTTAGAATATTTATCTGCAGAAATGGAAGTTCACACTGCGATTGCTTGCTATGCAGGTACCGAAAAATTTCACCTTTCTCAGTATGGTGTCATTGTGGTGTTGGAATCTCATGGAATTCATACGAATCGGGAATCAGAATATTTTAAAATTATCTGCAAAGGAATTTTACAAATTGTAATAATAATTAAATTTGGTAATCGGGTTAAAATTGATGAAAATCTTCGATTTCCACCACAAAGTTATATCTGCGTATCGCACGACAAAGTGGCCAAAGCTCAATTTTTAATATTTTTTTCATAAAATATCTGGAGCGTGCTTTATTTTGCCACGGCTTCTGCGTCCGAAAACGCCGATGCGTGATATGGGACTACTAAAATTGACCGTATCAAACGGCGCAGTGTTCAGAAGCGCACAAAACTCACTGTGGACAATTTTTTTTTTATCTAGTAATTGTGCACATTTTGTTGTTACGATATCGAATTCCCGTTGTCTCATCGGGCAAGCTTTCGTTGGTAAATTCTTTCGGCTCTGCTCCTTATCTAAAACGCGCGAGCAACGCAGGTATTTTACAGGTTGCGCTGCCGAATCGTACAAATTACCTAACCAGACAAGCCTCACATCACGATGAGCTGCTGTAGCTTAATAACGTAACAGCATCAGTAAAATGTGTTCAGAATTAAAAATCTCTGTCGATTCGATGTTAATGTAAAAAATGATTTTTCACTTACGCGTGCGGCCGTAGTAATCGAGGCCAATCAATGAAATTTTAAAGATTTAAAAAGTCCGATTTGCAACAAAATAATTGAATATGCAATTGATACGTTTGGAAACACATTTTAGGGAAGCAAAATTTTTTCGCAATTATGAAAGGCGAGATGGAAACAAATTAAATATGATTTAACTTTTAAATTATTTTTAAATCTTAAAGCTTTTTATACAGATTTCATGCGTTGATTCTTTTCATTTACATACAGAAACAGATGGGGCTGTTGCTGCTGTTGTTGTTGTTGTCGTCGTCGTTGTTGCGGCTCCCCTATTCGGAGCCGGTTTACGCAGACGTTAATTTCGGATCATCCTGAGTATTTAGATTTTCCGATTATTTTCCGAAAGCACGCGGAGCTTTGCTGGTTGCATGCAGGTTTTTGATCTGGATCTACAACATTCATCGGGATCGTGTATGATTTTATTAACTTAAAATGACTTTGCACTTATCCAAAATAATTTTTAATCGCCTATTGCATAGGCTAACATCCGTTTTTTTTTTTGTTGTTAGGTCGGTTTGGATGGGCATTTACGAATACGTATATGCAAAACCGACTTTCTGGAAAAATTCCATCGGGGACTGACTCTCCGGAAGATATATAGGAATCTGATATCAATTTTGACGTCGGTCCTTTTCATATGGAAGTTGAAATATGATTCTGTTCCAGCGATTTTCTCGAATATCGTTTTACATCACGTCAGGAAAACACTCTCCTTGCCGCCAACCTTCTCCCATCAAAAAAAAAAAAAAAAAAAAAAAAAAAAAAAAAAAAAAAATCGCTTTTTTTTTTCTTTTCTGGTTCATCCTCCAACCGCGGGGTGAGTTCGAACGTAAGATACGATTGTTGAGGATTTCCCGTCATCGTTTTTGAATAAGAAGCTGTCGGGCAATAAAAAAAGCTGTCGGCAATTTTACGGACACATTTTTTTTTTTTTTTTTTTTGGAAATTATCCCGGGTCTTCGATACAAAAATCCGAAATGCACACAGATATCACTTGTTTTGTTTGCATTTGGTCTTTGGCAGGAGGTGGAGGAGGAGGATCTACGGCAAAGATAGGAAGCAGCAGCTTACAATTGAACGCTGTTGATGATATTTTAAAGAGCTCTCGAAAACTTTTTTGTGAGTTAAATATAGAGAGAAAGAACATTTATTACGGCCGCTAATGATCAAATAAAGCCTTTTTTCAGTCTTCATTTTCCCTACCCTTGCGATAAGATCTCTTCTCGTGTCTCTGTATTTCCTGCAGTTTTGTTTTCAGTTGTTTCACCCTCATTTGTTGTATTTTTTTTTTCTCACCGTAAAACTATTAAGTTTCTATCTGAAATTTTTATTTTTTTTTATTTGTTTATTTTTTACACGAAGTCCGCAAATATTTTAATTGTTGTTATTAGTGATTAACGATGTGACAGCATTTCGGTTTTTTTTTTTTTTTTTGGGGGGGGGGGGGATTCGGTTGAAATTATCATTATTGTTTTACGAGGCCTCAGAGACGACCGCAAATGCCGCAAGTTGCCGCGCCGCGAGACAACACGCCGAAACATTTATCGCAACAATTTGAAAGCTTCACGTTAAAATGACGGCTCCGTCGGAAAAAAGGCGGAATTTTCCTGCCTCCCAAACGGAGTTTCCCGTGCAAATGGAAAGCGCCGAAGAAGAAGAGCTTTGAGGTGCATTTAGGAAAAGTCCTTTGTAATTTCGCCGATATTGTACACGTTGGGTCTGCCACGCGTAATTTTTCTCTCTTTCTTCCTCCCCGTTCCCTCATCTCTTTGTCTCCTTCCTTTTATTCCTCTCTCCGCATAAGCCCAGTGAAGCAGGAATAACTCTGGATTTCATCTCCGGATATTTGTGCTCCGAAATCTCTTCTGCATTTAGATAAAAATTCTTCGTTTTCTATTACAAGATCGCTGCTTATTTTCTAAATGACTGGATATACCGCGTATGCTGTATTTTTTCAAAAATGAAATTGTTGCGCCTTATCTGCTGAATGAGATTTCCCTTCCATTTCCACAGTTCAGTGCAGCGTTTCGCTTTTCGCGTTTTTTTTTTTCCGGCTTCAGATTATTTTTGCCTAATGCGGGACATTTTTCGATTTCGATCCTATTTTTTTTTCCGCTTCTCCTTCGCCGGGAAATTTCGACGTATATATATATACACGTCGAAATACCTGCTATATATACACGTACATTTGTAAAACCGACTTTGCACCACTTTTAACACATATTCCCACACAAATCATCAAATAAGAGACAATGATTCTCCTTTAGATTATCAAGTGAAACTAATTCTTTTTTGTTTTCTAAAAACAACGCACCACTCTGCCAACCTGATCCTGAACAATAAGTTTATTTAAACGTTCATTTTGAAAGTGTTGATTTGTTCTTGATGCTCCTCAACGTAAATTTTTGTCTCCGAATATTTAATACATTCTCCGTGTAAAATTTTCAGATGTGAAAAGATAGGCGAAACTTGAAAACGAACGTTCGGAACGCAAAATAAACCTTTTATAATATTTGGTGCCGTTTAGCATGGAATTTGACTCAAAATGCAGGTCAGGCCAAAAGAGTTACGATTAAAAATCGAAAAGAAGGTGTTGTTTATTCTGATGGAAAACAAACATTTGCATCCAATTATTTTTATCTTTTTAAATAAAATTGTTGCGATTACAAATTTGATGCGTACATATTATCCCAGGAACAATGTTTACAGCTGTGCAATTAATAGAGTAAAAAATTCTTCATTCTCCATTGGGGATTGAATATTTGGCTCGTTATTCATTGTTTCTATTGGTTTTCATGATATCCGATGTAATTATCGGAAGAATCTTTTTATTTTTGCTTGTTTAAAAAAAAAAAAAAAGGACATTTTTCTTCCATTTATTTATTTATGTTTTAAACATCGTGCGAATCCGCATTCGGCAATGTTCAGTTTTGTTTTAAACATTTTCGGATCACTGCGGATTTCTGCCTCGCGTTTTAATTCTCTCATCGAGACACGGACTATTATTATTCGGGCGATTATTTATTGAATCATGTCGCTTAAATTACAACTGAGATCCAGAATACGATATCGATCGCATAATATTAGGTAGCTCGGGGAACAGGAAAAGAGGGAAAAGCGAGAAACAGTTTTGAAATTGTTTGTTCTGCCTCCTTTATTGCCTTGCATGAAACTTATTACTTTAAAGGATCTTCGCAATCTAAAACAAATTAGGCAGTTTTTATGGGGCAAATGGGTAAAATTTAAACATTCACATAATACCAGTCAATTTTTATGGAAAACGAAATATTGGAATATATTTCGTCGGCCATTTTATGCTTATGTGATGGTTCTCTCTCTCGCTCTCTCTCTCTCTCTCTCTCTCTCTCTCTCTCTTTCTCTCTCTCGCATTTCAGGCTGAAGAATAACCAGAGCGGAGGAGCCTGGTGCCCGAAAAAAATGGTGACCAAGGAAGCTCACGAGTATCTGGAAGTAAATTTACACGATCTCCATGTGATAACTGGCACCAAGACTCAGGGACGCTTCGGGAACGGGCAGGGACAGGAGTACGCAGAGGAATTCATGCTGGATTACTGGAGACCTGGCTTCACCAAGTGGATCAGATGGAAGAATCGAAACCGGAAGGAAGTAAGTTTTTCGATTGAAGTGAAACACTTCCTCGTTAACCGTTTCCTGTTTTCGGTCCCGGCAAATCGCAATTCTCTCTTTTATTAAGGCTGTAAATGGAGCGGTCGAGAATACGGCGGTGAAAGTGCGCTGCCAGTGGAATTTTCTCTTTTCGCCTAGACGCTGGCAGTAAAAGGCGATTAAAATTACATTTAAGTCGTGTATTTTGACAGTCTGCCTCCCCGTTAATTTTGATAGATCAATCTACGGAATTTATTATGTATTATTAGGGAGTTATTTCTGCTTTGACGGTTTAATGGATAACATTTCACCGATGAGGATTCCATTAACGATCGCTATTCTTATAATCCCGGGATTTTGGGATTCTTTTTCTTGATCCTGTCTCGAAGTCTTTAGCCGCGATATTTTGAGGTTTCTTCTGCTGCGGCGCTTAATCCTTTGGCGATTGATTGATGTTTCATAATGCTCGAATCTTTTGATTTGGGGGGGGGGGGGGGGGGGGGG
>JAOWBB010006349.1:0-29039 GCA_028565995.1 Ricinus marginatus | reverse complement strand
GGGTGGCGGCGGCGGCACCGTCCTTTCCGCCGGAAACTCTTTCCTTTTCGGGGACCGGGATTCGCCGCGGACGACGGGTAAATCGATTTCGTAACGCAGTTTTTTAAGTGGTATCATGTGCTCCGAAGATTGTCTATCTCCCGAGCGGCAACGGCGAAAACTTTCTTAATTTTAAATTAACATCACATCCCGGGTTTCCATCATTTATTCCCGTCAGAAAGCCGACTTGAGGAAGCGATGGCTGTTGGAAACGACTTTTATAGACTGCTAACACGAAAGTTGCCTCGTGCGGGGCGTCTCTCGAACGCAATTCGTGGGGTCTCGAACCCTTTTACGTTGCTCCGAAGACCGTCGGGGTTGCCTCGGGCGGCACGGGGATACGACTTCGCCGCTGCGGGACCGGTTCGGGGGCGTCACCCCTCCTGCGGTGAAACCGAAAATTTGCGCAAAGGAGACCTGGATTGCAAGCTTGGGTCGTGAAAATGTTTGCATCGCGCGTGCGTGCAAGAGAACCAGCAAAATCGGCGTCGTTAAAAAAACGAGGAATCTCCGCATGTGTTTTATCAATGCAAATTATACGGCACTTTTAATTATTTTAATAACTTCAATTGTATAAAAAAGATCATCGTGATTAATTTGTTATTCAATGCAAATTAATCTTGACTAAGATAATCTGACGGTATCATCTTTAATGGAGCTCGCCTGAGTCTCACGTGAACCACACTGTGGAATGCACGTTGGGCATTACGAGGCTGACCAGGTACGCGGCAATCATCGTCGCGGCCGGCTACCGATCATTGAAATAAATGTTTCAATTTGCGTATCGGTAAAAATAACTTACATAAAGCGCACGCGAATACTTTACCAAAGTGCGCACATTACGCGTGGGATATTTCGGGGGATTTCAGCGGATCTTTCATCCAAAACGAATTCGGGCATCGAAAGAGAGAAAACTTTCCAGAAGCGCAAATTCCCAAATTAGGATTGCAATACAGAACTATCAGTCAGGCATACCAACCTGACAAACCATTTATCATTCCGACAATGACGCGATGGAAGAACGCCTGCCTCCACGTTCATCACGTTTGATGCCGCTGCCCTTAAGAAGATCGAGACGAAGCCGGGCGACCCGTTCGCCCGAGCGACTTCGTTCGCTGGTCCCCGGCTCGCGCCGGGGCGCAACCTAAGCGGGCGCCCCGTTCGGTCGTTCCGCCGGGGCCTCGCCGTCTTTTTTAACGATCCTCTTCGATTTGATTGATGACGTCATAAACGAAATAAAATTGTCCATATTTATTTGAAATTTGATGTTTTTTTTTTAATGCCTTATTGCGAACACTATAATATGTCACTTCGCTGGAGCAAATTGCAGCGAACGCTGTCCGGAGGGCCTCAAGGTGTTTCGTTCTCACTGGTGCCACCGCCAAATGGCGGTCTCCCTCGGTCGCTCCTCGCCTCCGGTTCCGTTTCCGGAATTTCCAGCTCCCGTTTTGAAAGCTAGGATCCGATCCGTTTCAAATTCCGCGTTCGGTCGGCGCTCCGCTGCGGGTGTTAAGCAACCCGTCCGCGGGGTCACCACCTTTCCGCCGGGGCGTCCCGAGCAGTTCCTTCTCCCGTCTCGCAGCGCCGTTTCGGGGTTTTCCGGCACCGGTTTTTATCAGGCGCCGCATCGCCTGGCGATGGCTGATTTTTCGCAATATTCTCGCGAAAATTCTCCACCGGGCAAATATGCTTTTCCTTAAGTCGCGCAATTAAAAAAAAGGAGCCGGATGAAGGCAGAGGGGAGTTAAATAATAAAGGCGATGGAAAAAGGCAGAAAATGAATATAAGAAATGCGTTCGCGTTAAGAATGGCTCCAAGTCATTGGGCAATAAAAGGAAAGGGAAACATTTCATTGGTAACCCAGGTGCAATCATCTAAGTAGGGTATCCGTCTTGTCCTACCTGTAGCCATATCCCAGGAGGTCTGCATCAAAATTTGAAATCCATTCCCACAGAAACACATCCCAAAGGAGCTTCCTTTTTCCCTTTTCGCTCCGGCCTTCTTCCCCGGGCTTCCATCTTCAACCAATTCCTATAAATTCGTCAGTGACGGATTCAGAATTTTCTCATTAACAATTTATTCGGAGCGAACTTCTGGAGATCGGAGTCGAAGACGTTCGCGCATTTTGCCATCTGATACGTTCGCCTTTTTTTTTCCTTAAAAATTAACACGAAATCTGCCTTCTGAACTTGCTTATGTTTCCCCGGAGAAATGAATTTTCCCGCGTCGGAAAACGCCTTTCGGATCCAGCGCTTATTCCGGTCCGATCCCGGGATCTCGATGGTTTAACCGAGCTGTTTTTAATTTACGAAATTCGGCAAGGACCCAACGAAGATCCAGCGACGCCGTGCGTCTTGTAAGCATCGGCTTCTCTTTCGAGAAATCGAGGTTTTTGGACAATTTCCGCGGTTGCCGGTGGATGATCGCCGGGGGCGGCAGCGTTCAGCGAGTGCGCCCTCAGCCTGCCCGGGGCTTGAGACCGGGCTCTGCGCGTTTTCGCCCCGTTCGAGGGGCACGCTCCCGCCGCTGGAGCCAAAAGCGTCCTTGCCGGACTGGAAAATTCTCGCGAACGGAGGAGTCGACCTGCTCGCTTTTCTCGCCCGCAGAAGGGATTTTACTTCGGTTTTCCTTTTCGGCTTTTCCGCTGGCTTCGATCCTGCCGTTTTCTTACTTAGACATTCAATGCATTCTAAAAGGGCAATTTTTTTATGGGAAATGGGCGCTCACACTACGCCACAGTTCCTGTATCATTTTGATTGGTGTATGCTCCAGTTCCATTTCAAATTTCGCTTCCTCCGGAAGCTCCACGTTTCGTTTACCAAAAAACTCTTCAATTTATACGCTCCGACTCCTTATTCACCTATTTTATTACACTCTTTTACTATCTTTTTACCTTATTTTTTATTAACCGCGTTTTTAAGAAACTTTAATAATATTTATCTTGCTCAACTTCTCTTTTCCTTTCTTTCAAGCTATTCTCTTTCTTTTTTAATTAAAAAATTGGCATCGGCTTAAAAATTCCCTAAATTAAACCTCGAAATCCGCATCTGACGATCGAATTTCTGTCCTTTTTGGAACACGTGCTTTCTGTTGCTCGAAAACGAGGCAGCTTCGGTCCGGCGGCCCCCGAACTCCGGAATTTTGATAAACTGACACGCAATTAAAAATGCCTGCAGCAAAGGGAGCTGAATGAATTAAGCGATTCGACGCGGCAGAATGAATCTCGACAGAAATTTTTATTGTCCATCGGCCACGTATCGATGCCACGGAGCCGCACGTGAAATGGAAAAGTTTTTTTTTTTGGAAGGGGATTGGGGGGGGTCGCTTTTCCGACGCCCGTCGCCCCCTTTTTCGCGCGAGACGCTCCCGGACAAGCGTCCGATTCCGCAGTTTTCTACGACCGAAAGCCGCTTGCATCGTTCCCCGGGAAAACCTTTCGCTGACGGGCCGGGGATCGCATCCTTCTGCAGTTCGGGAAAACTATTAAAAGCATCAGATCATTTTCAAGATGACCCCCCGCACCGTGATTAACGGGCGGGGAAAAAATTCACTGCGACATTTTCCCTTACGGAATCCCTTTAAGGGATGAATTTTTTTTTTTTTTTTTTTTAAGAAAAAAACCTTTGCAAATCTTTTTCCATCTTTCATTTAATATAAAACGAGTTAAATTCGTGTAATTTATTTGGTTTTATAACGACGAAAAATAAATAACGAATGAAATGCAAACGCAGAGGGAGTGTCGGTTTATTCTTTTTTATTTTATTTATTTTTCTTTTTTGCCAGTACTCTCGATGACTCTTTAATGGAGCAGAATAATATAAATAACAATTTTTTCATCAATAAAAGCACCGAAAGGTATTTTTCGGATGTTTCAAGCGGCGCGCCCGCATTTGGTCATCGACGTACCGAAATCTTATTCCAGTTCCTCACGATCCGCATCGGACCCGCGATCGCAGTTCACAGCCGGGCATAAACTTTCGGTTTCTGATCCTGAAACGGATCGCCAAGACTGGTCCTGGAACGAGATCGAAATGATTTCAAACAGCACTAAATAAAACCGTCGAGGATAAAGGGAGTGGAACAAGATGCGACCGTTCGAGAGCCATTGGCGACAAGAAATTTTGACTTTTTCAAACCTTCAAACCTTCGAAGTGACCCCGGTGATGCTCTGACATTTCGAAATGTCAACCGACGGAGAACTTCGCTTGTATCTCCTTTCTTTCCTTCGTGGCGTTAGTGAAACCGAACGCCCGTTGATCAGTTCGGCTGAAAGGCCTCCCTGCATTCGGCAACCTAAGCGAGCGCCTCCCGAGGAGGCAACGGTCCACCTACAACAATTTCAAGTCCCGAAAATGCAAACATCAGGAGAATTAATTTGACTCCAGGTTCAAAAAAACGTTTGCGACGCAAAAAAAAAAAAATTTTGAATTTTTTTGCTACGGAAATTAATCCTGAACCGCAAAAAAGGATTAGAAAGGTTTTCAGAAAAGACGACTGCCATTTCGGAACTTTTTCTGCAGGCGCGACGCCGGAACGGAAAAATCCTGCCATGCAAACGCGCGATGCGGAGTTCCGAACGGTTTTCCAGTCCTCAACGGTTCTTGCCGGCGAACTGCTCCTCCGGTCTTCCCCCCCGGAGCTCGGCGTCCGTCCCGGGGGCGATTTCATGCCCAAGACGCCGTTCAAAGCCTCATCTTTGTGCGATTTTCGTCCCGATGCACCGCGACGGATCCTTTCCGGTTTAAGGCTCCGACCCGAAGGATCCCCTGCCTCAACGCGAGAACGATCTCTCTCGTCAGCCGGAATCTCAAAACCAACCGAATCCGGACCGAAAAGCGGCACGGTTTCTTTCCGCGCCAGAGCAAATGGAAGTGTTTGGAGGTTAAAATTCGCGAAAGCGTAGGGAAATAACTAAATCAAGCGCTTATGATTGAAATTTTAATTAACGATATAGCGGGAAAACCATGCAAAGTTTCGCAGTAAGCCTTAGGGGTGGAAAAGGGTTGAATGGGGAGAGAAAATTAAGGAAAGCGAGACTGGTACTAAACAATCAGAAATATATTTCTGACACCTGCGACAGCTGTACCTCTTTCTTTAACCGTATATGTGGTTTGCATCTCATTGAAGCTGAGCAAATTTATCACCGATGCATCCGCGGCACTGACCGGACCTTTTCAAAGTCGTTAAAAATGCCCCCGACGCAAAACCGCCCGAAAAGCGCCGGACCCGTTCGAATTGCGTTCGCTCGCTGCGGAGCGAAAAATGCCCCCGCAAGGCGACGGGAGTCCTTCCCATCAGCAAAAGCGGAGGAAACTTTTCCGAGTATCACGGCGATCCGAGCGGGAAGCAACCGGACGAAAAACCAAGAGCCGCCTTCCAGCAAATCCTTCCCCGTTCATTTCCCGAGGAACGCAAAGCGGCGGTTTCGCCCGTTCCAGCGGACAAAGCGCCGATCCTTTTCGGACTGGTGAAAATATTGATTTTCCAAAAAAAAAAAAAAAAAAAAAAAATTCCAGAAAAAGGTAAATTTTCTAATTTCTCCCAAAAAGCATGTAAAATACGTGGAGAGGCAGGTTCGGGGACGGGGGTGGAAAGGGTCGGAGGGTAAAAAGCAAACGAACTCGAGCGATTCTAAACATGGAAAGCAAATGGAAATGAACGGGGCAATTCCCGCTTCATCGCGAATAGTTTGACGCTGACTAATTTCGGAATAAAAATTGCTCGCTTTATTTATTTTTTCAAATGGAGCCATCGGCTTTTCCTTCTCCCGGAAAAATGTGAACTTGTCCCCGCCGCCGCCGCCGCCCCCGGAGTCCGGAAAATGTTGCACTTCCACTTCGGATGCGAGCGAGTGATCGATCGCCGAACGACGGCAGACGGACGCTTTCGAATGCAGCGAAAAAACGTGTCTCCAGAATAGGGGAATACCTGCGATTCTGCTTAGGTAATCCGTTCGGAACTCCGCTTGCGCTGCAGCGGCTTTCGAAGAGCGGCGGAAACCCGCGCCGGAGGCAAATCCTCGGGCCGCCTTCCCGCGGAAGCCGGAAAATTCGGCGCCCGCACGTTCCAGAATATCGAAGCGATTTTGCTTGCCTCGCCTGGAATTCCGCCGATCGTTTCCAGTTCTTCAATCCCTTATTGTTTACGGTGCAGTAATTTCATAGCGATTTATGGGGCTCGCGTAATTATTTTTAAGGAACCTGCATTTCGCGAATAATTTAGAATGAAGCTTGCGTTTAATTGCCACCCCCAAGCGACTTGACGCTTTCAAAAATTATTTTACGGCGTTCATTAAGCCGAAAGCCCAGATCACGATGCCCCATATTTTTATCCATTATAAATCTTACGGGAAAGCCGATTAACCGAGGCAAGTACTTTGCATGCGACGGAGGGTCAGCTCTGATGGGACAAGAAATATTGTCCGAAGCAGCTGTTGCGCCGGAAAACGGGAGGAGAGGCAAGGAAAACGTTTAAGGGATTCCGACGTTAATTAATGCTTCCTTAAACCTTCTTCGTTCTGGGCGCCGGAGAAACGGGAATCGAGCGCATCGTGCGGAAAAAACAAATTGCGAAAACTTTCGCGGCAGTGAGTAGCGGACACGGGAGGAGGACGAAACGGCCGAGGACTCCGAAGAAATAAAGCGAGGGCAACAAATGCGAACGTGTATCGGAGGGGGCCGGAGGGGGTAAGGGAGAGGGAGGGAGAGGACGGGGAGAACGGGGGTGTCGGGAAACTGCGTGCTGGAACAGACGAGATGCGGAAGAGATGATGGGGGAGGGGGAGGGTTGAATTTGTAATGGGTAGAGAGATAACATCCCTTATTTCCGTTATTACACTTTCTACTTCCACTCCCTTTCTCTCCGGTCTGATGACACGTTTTACCGCTCTCCGGTATCAGTCCGAGCGCATAGTTTTCAATTGAAATTATCGAAAACTGTCAAACTTTTAATAATCGAATCAAAATCGTTATCGGGATTCAAAAATGGCATTCGCGGGGCAGCCCCCGGCAGACTCACCCCCTTTCCCCTCCCGGGAGCCCCGTCCATTCGTTCTCTAATTTTCTTCTTTTTTCGATTTAATTAATAATTTTATTCTCTCCGTGCCACCGAAACTAAGCGTCTTCGGCTGAAATGAGAGCTGCCTGCCGCAACTTCGACGCAGCGCAGCTTTGGAAGGTAAAAAATTTTCCCGTCTCGGGAAAACCGGAAAATGCGATTCGAAGTCCGCCTGGGCCCACCGACGTGGCTCCATTTACGGTGTCCATCCGTAATGCAATCGATTACCGGTAAGGTTACAATCGGAAATGCGACAGTGTTTGCTGTCGGTTTTGCCCCGGGAACGAATTCTCGGGGTTTTCTTCTGAGCGCGCTTGAAGTGAGCCTGTGACGGCAGCGTGCGTCGGGGATCATCCGAACGAACGGGCGGCATTTTCCATTAAAAAAGTTCTCTTATAAGCGGAGGGCGTTAAGGGTTGTTTAAAGCGAAAATTTCGATTCGAGCGAGGGCTCGGAACAAACCCCTCGCCCGGGGGCAACCGGCCTGTGAATGACAGTTACATTTTCGACATCTGGTCGTTAGTTTGCGACCGTGCTAATGAGGGCCCTAATGAATAATGAATAGCTCCCGAAGGGTGGACACGACTCGGTGCATGACTTTCTGATCCCCTTCAGCCCCTCGTGGTTCCATCCCCGTCTTCACCCTCCGACCGCGGACGTTTCCTTTCGCGATATTTGTTTTTTCGCCCAAAGCGTTCGACCGTCCGCTTCGGAACGGGGACGATGGTCGCTTGCTGCAAAAAAACCGATGTGGGGGGATTCGTAAAAGGCCAAGCGAAACGAAACCCGAAAATTTCATAGACTTCAAACCTAAAAATATAAATGTCCAGCTCCGAGGGGTCCAAAAGCATAATTTTAAAGCGCCTTAACCAACCTGGAGAAAAGCTAAATGCCAACAAGCGGAAGACATTCAACTTATATTGATACACATTTGTTTGCCCCGTCTAAATTTACGTTTCCAGTAAGAAAGAATGGAGAAAAAAATCGTGGTGCGTCTGGAAATCGAAAGCTGACGAAAAACTGCAGGTATTAATTTGAGCGTTGGTATTCTTGCAGGTTCGTTTTCAGAAGTGACCAAGCTAAACGAAATCGGCAAAAAGCGTTTGACGCGTTTTCATCACCCGGAGATTGGAACTGCTGCTGCCAGATCGCAAACGGTCGGCAATTGGCCGCAGTGAGCGATGCAGCACTTCACCTTCGACGGCTGCTGCCAGGGAATATCACCCCGCATCGGCATCTGCGGGACGCAGAGCTAAGAAACGAGACGGAACCTGTCTCCGAGCGAACTAAAATGTAATTGATTGCATCTCGGATTTCGAAAATTCCCAGCGAAATTCATCCCCAAAGCAGTCGATTTTAATTCCCTTTGCATAAGCCCCCCCCCCCTCGGACGCTGACGCGAACTTCGCGGTTCTTGCGCGAGCGGGAAATCGGGGTGAAACTACCCCAAAACGTCCTGCATCTTGGCAACGGCGACTCCTCGGCAGTGCTGCGGTCACTTATCGCGATCCTCCCCGCCGGGAAGAAGAGGAAGGAAAACCTTTTCCGCCTGCCTTTCTGGAGGAATTTGAATCCTTCTCAATTAATAGCGGATCGACCTGTGCCGCCGGCGACGCTGCTCTTCTCGCAGCGTCGAAATGCGAAATTCTCAAAGTATCAGATTAATTTTTCAAACTTGTTACACATGTTGAAATTTCACGCGTTTCTCATTTTATGTGGTCGGTTACAAGAACAGATTCTTGCTTTTCATCTCGTTTCATATTTATGACCGGATTTCCGGAACTCCATTCAAATTTTCCCAATAACACTGCGCCCGCGCCCCGTTTTTGATATCATCTGCCTAAAATCAGAAGGAAAAATAATTTTACCTTATCGCCGTTAAAACTTGTCAGGCATCAAACAATGGAAGACTCAAAAGCGAAAGCTCCGACAGCGTCAGGCGTTAATAAAATCGATAGGCCCATAAGTTGATATCCTAATGATTTGCATTTGAATACAAGTTTGCTTGAAGTTGGAATCCGTCAAAGCGAAATGAATAAACAGGATACAACCTTAAAGCGAGTATTTTCGGTATTGTATGTCACAGCGTATTGTTGCGAGGATTTCAGAAGCGGAATATTTACCACAAAAAGATGAGATGCCTTTCCGGCGCGTTGACACGTCTAATTTAACACACGCAAAGCTTTACTTAACTATTTCATAAATAAAACATCCCCGGAATAACGACGAAAATGCCCTCGGACCTGCTTTTCTACATTTCCCCGTGGAGCTGCACAAGAAAAAACTCCTCGTTTTTTGACGTAAATGTATCTCCTCAAACGCGGCACTTCGATTATCTAATTACCGTTCTCGATTGCTGCACAAGAATAAAATGGATTTGCTGCGAAAAGTTTATTTGAAAAATATAAAGAATCAGATAACTTCAGCCATTGGTTTTGGCACTTTCGAACTTTACTCCCCGGTTACTCACACCCAAGCAACTGCGAAAGGAAATACTGCGATGTGAAACAATGCCACACGGCGCATTTCCCGGGTCGCGAAGCGGACGGAAAATTTCGAAAAAAAATCTTGTCCGCCAAAATCGGAAAACTTTCCGCTTCAAAATGGATGCGATCAAAATCCACGAGCCACCCGGCATAAAAAATGAATTCTCACCGTCGGGGCTTTGACTGCCAGGACTGCTGACTCAGCTTATGGTACCGTTCGTTTCAGCGATCGCGGAATACGTGAAAATTACCTCTTCTCGCTTAAGGAAAGCCCTCGCTTCGCTTTCATCGTTCCGCGACGCGCACCCGGATCGCAACCGACCGGGATTTTTCGCGATCTTGCGATCTCGATCTGCTCCTCGGCTGCATTTTCATCTTTTCGGCGCCGGCAAACCCGAGAAAATTAAGCAACCGGATTTTTCCGCCCGTTGACCGCTCGAACCGCTTTTTCCCGCGGTTCGGAAAAAAGAAAAAAAAATTTTCGAAGTTTTGGAAAAGCGCCGCTGCGGCTTGCACCCCGGGACGTCGCGGCGGTGAATTGTCCCCGGTCGAAACAGCAAACAGTCAAACCGAAATATGTTAATTAGACGTACGGAATGTTCACATTATGCATGTAAATTAATCTGAACATGAAATTGTCATTAACAAGATCCCTTCTAAGGATTAATCGTTCGAAAAAAAAAAAAATTTGACGTGGAAGCCTTTCCCGCTCTCGTGCACGGCAGACGTTCCGCAACCTCTGCCACGCTGTGGAGCAACATGAAAGGCTGCAGCGCCTCGGCCTTCTTGTGCTCCCCAAAAAGGATGCGAAGGTTCGTCCTCGGCACGAAACCGAAAAAAAGCAATATCAAAAACACGTTAATACTTCAGGATCCTGTCTGTCCATTCTAGGGCTTTTTATTCCAAACGGATGGTTTCACATTCCCTTTTAAACGGTTTTGCAGTGAATATTTTAAAAAACGGAATACATTTTCCTCATGAAAATCAGGATCATAACCATGAATAATAAATTAGCAAACAATACAGCGCAAAGAGAAGGCTAACGACCATAAATAATTCAAATGAAATCGATGAAAAATATATAAACATTTTCCTATCAAATATATGTTTTCTTTCTCGGGCATAACATCGTAATTTTTAAGTTTAATCCACTTTTTTCATCCGCGAATCAATGTATCTCCGCCATCTTCCCTGCTTCCTGAATTTTATTTAATCTTCGCATGTTCCCGAATTGTTTGCCGAATTTTTTTTTTTTTTTTGCTTTCTTGCGCTCGCACCGACAGCTTTTCCGACAGCCGCCGCAGTCGAAAGCGTGTCGATTCCTCTCGCAGACCGGCGAACAAGTCAAATTAGCATAAACGCCGTGCGGAAATGTATTTTATTCCGTTCGCTCAGACGTTCTTCTCCCGGGCGGAAAACCATTTTCCAGTCAAATTCGTAAATAAAATGGAAACGAATGCCAAAAGCGCGTTTTTCCACGGCTGACCACACGCATGGCCGTCGCTGTTAGCCGGAAGGCGAGCGAAAAGGACGGAAATACCTCAAAGCGACTGGAAGGAGAAGGCTAAAAAATTTTTATTTTCAGATTGGACAATAAATTCCCCAATAGTTTTCTTATTTAATTCAGTTGGCAAGAAAGATATTAACTATTCATGAAATGGACATCGCCTTCTTTCAAACATTACTTTCCGACCGGTAATGTTTTTTTTTCTTTGCCATTTTCCGTTTTTCTTCGTTTCCAGATTCCCTTTTGCTCGGCCCGGTTTTACGCTGCCGTTTTTACAACCGACCCGACCCGACCGGGAAAAAGCATTTCGGCCGAGCGGTTTCCGAGCCCTCGGAATTTTTATGCGATTAATTAAGAGGTGACGTGAAAAACGTTGAAAATTTCAAGCCCGGGCTGGAGGAAAAGCCGCTGCTGGAACCTCTTCCAGGCGAACTTCTTCGTTGAGCGACAGATCGCGAGGAAGGGAGCCGAGAGCCGAATTTACCCAAGGATCGCTGCAGTTTTTCTTTAATCTTTTAGCGTGACTCCTCCTTAAGATTCCGCGTGCGATGTGCATTCGGCGTTCGTAGATATCCTCATCCGAAAGAAGCACTTGCTGTAAAACCGCTTCGGAGATATATTGGCCCCCATCTTACCTAAATCTCCCTTGAATGCTGAAATATGACTTCAAGAATTTCCCATATTTTCAAAACATTTTCCGCCGGGAAAAAGGAAAAATTTCAAGATTTATTTTATTCACACTTTTACCGTATATTTATCTTAAATCGGTGCAGAGCGGACATCAATTCTTGGGGAAAACCGATCGGAAAATCTGCAATCAATCCGTCGTAATAAAGTTGCGATACCTGAACCGTGTCATCTTTAGCGGGATCTGCTTAAACAATGTTCCGTCTGTTAAAAAATAAAAATGCTCGGCGACACTTTTGGTTAAAATAAAAATTGTGAAAATTATTTTGCTCAGTACCTGAAGATCTTCCGTGCAGCGTGGACCGTCAGCACGTTCACCCGAATTCCACGTTGCGGGTTTTTGATTGGATTCAGCATTTTTTCTTTAGCCCGTCAAGCATGGAAATGAACGAGAGCGTCGGACAAACCTTTTTTTTCTGTCGAAGCCTCCAGGCATCCGCGGGTGTCCCCCTCCCAGCGAGTGACCGCGCGGTTGTGTCCTGGAGGCACCGCAGACTTTTGCTCCGGAGCAAGAGCCTCCCGGAAGGACCGTCCGTTCGGACATTTACGATCCGGTGTCTCGTCTGTCGGAAGCTGACGCTCGACGGGCAACCTTAACTTTTTCTCGCTTCAAAATATTTTAAAATTTGTCGAAATGGCATCGAAGCTGCGGCGCCCGCTCCTTTCTTTCCTGCTTGGGCAGGACCCGCTTTCCGGCTGCACCGCGAGCGAACGAACGTCAGCGCACTTCTCCAGAGGAACGCTTCCGATCAATGCGGGCGGAATCCGTCGATCGCCTTATCTTATCTTCCCCGTGTTTGACCCGGTGACTGCTGACAAGGTGACGTGCCGGAAAACGTGGGAGCGGCATCCCTAATCTCGGTCGAAATGGCATCTTTCTTTGAGGGTCCCCGCAGCAAATTAAACATGTAAATTTATTTGTTCGTCGAGCAAAATCCGAGAGCAGTGAAAACTGATGAAAATCCTCAATTTGTGTTTTTTTTCTTTTTAATTCCCCATTTCAACTGTCAAATTTAGACATCACAACCGGGGATGAAGAGTGTTCGATCGGTCTACCCCAATATCCATATCGATGTCAAATTAGCTAAACTTCGCCTCTCCGAACCCAAACGCAAAGAGTGATTGTCATTTTTCAGATAAATATTAATGTCCTAGATGAGGGAGTGGTATTACTGGGGTTTATCCGGGGAAGTTAAGTCAGTTGTTATTTATTTTGCTGGACAAAAAAAGATTTTTAGAATATGCTACCGGCCGAAGAACGGGAGCATTTATGGAAAAACTGAAGGTAAGATAAATACCCGTGATGGTCAAACAACGTGCTAACGCCACGCACTGCCCTTCGTAATTTTTCCATCGGGACAAATGCTACATCGTTCGGTTGGTACCACTTGATTTGAGACGAATACCATTCGCCACGTTATATTAGTACGGGCGAAAACTCGCAGTGGCCAGTACCTGCACCCGAAATGCTCCGTCCAGCTGCGCCTCCGACTATGCACATGCAGAGGGATTTGATACAACAAAGACAAAAAGATTAATTTCTTCCAGCGCACAATTCGCTCACGACAGCAGAAATACAAAAGACCCATTGCAATCGACTTTGATGAACAATGCTCGATTTTGTTGACTAAAGTTATACGTTTTGGAGGAGGCAAAAGCCTGGTGGATTATGCGGTTCGTTTATATCGGAATGACAGGCGGACAATATACAAGTGATTGTTGATAAAATTATCTGCACAATGGTTTAAATGGATTCATCCCGATTTGAGGAGATAAAAGCCCTGTTTCTGAAAAATAAAGAAAATTACGGTAAAAAGCCTTAATTGATGGTTCGTGGCTCCGCTGCATTCCTCATTTTACGGGCATTTTGACATTCAGAAAAATATTATATAATATAAACAGAAAATCGAAATTTACAACGCATAAAAAAAGCTATCGCAAACATAAAAGCGGATATAAAGCACATTTCCCGAATTCCCATCGGCAAAATCCATTCCAATAACTAATTTTGCGATCAAAAATCAGAACTGTCCGCATAATTTGACCTGCAAAACACGCCACGATGTTCGCGTACGAAAAATTCTTTCGATATTTTGACGTCTCCAGCGTCGTCGGCTTCATTTAAACCTGAATCCGTGGCGGCGCCGATGAGGACCTCTGTGCGCGAATTTCCTGCGGGACGTCTCCGTCGGCATCGGAGAGAGAGAGAGAGAGAGAGATTCGGAGCGTAATTCACGAGTCCGGGGATCACCTTGCTGCAGGACGTGAAGCGGCTTCTCCCCGTTGTTAACCCCGAGGGAGCAGCAATGATCTCTTGGTTTTTGAACCGGGACGATAACGACGTCTACTATTTGCACAACCAACACTCCAAATAACCTTATCGAGCTCTTATCGTTCGTAAATTCATCTATGTACAATTCTGCTTCTACGTAAACAAATCGACTGCATTCAGCTTCATATTATTATGGCCTATATCCATTTTGTATTGGAACGGAAAAGTCCATTTCCATGCTTCCGCATAAAAGCCATCGAGCCGTCCAGTCGCTGTACAAATAACATTCACGAGTGCACCGATCCTGTTTTATCGTTGTCGCGCACAACCCGCAGCGAGGGAAAAAACGGGAGCTTTTTTCCTTTGGGAGCCGAGACCAGGATGTCGCGGCGCTAATTTTACATGCGTCGCATCGACCTGCCCGTAATTGCGGGGGAAAAAAAATTTGGAGCTTACAGAAAAAGTGGGAAAATCAAAATGGCAATTTGTGTAATGCAGCACGGGGGCAGCGCGTCAGCGCACTGCGATCGCGGAAGAAAATTACGAGCAATGTTTGCTTTGCAGAGAAATGTGTCAAGGCGATTAAATGCAGAGCCATTCCTTTGGTTCGAGCACTAACCGGGCAATTCACTAATTCCAGCAACAATTACTTCGGGAGAGAACCGGGAGAGACTTTTATGGAGAACCATTGCTGTCGTTCCAGCAGAGGATTCAGGGATCGGGCCTTCCGCGAATCAGGTACGCATTCCTCGGCCGGTAATTCAGGAAGGCGTTTTTGAAACGGTCCGGGAGCAATGAAAGCTTCCTCTCCTGTCCTAAGTCGGTGCACGTTGAAATAAGCGCGGCGAAGGAGTAAAATTTTTCACTTTTGGGATGACTCTAAAGCGGTCAAAATGCGAAAACTCCCCGTAAGAGCTTCAACCAGACGACCATCGCGAAAAGAAATGAATGCAGGGCGTCCGCGGATCCTGCAGGAAAAATGTGGAAAAGCCTTCCGAAGCGGGACGCCGAGTTTTAATGGCACCGACCGAAGCGAGCGCACTTAGTGCATTTATCCCCGAAGCAAAGGGAAATAAGGGTGAATGAAACGGGAACGTTTTTAGCTGTGGGTATTTGTGGGAACAGTGCTGGGATTGTGTGCTCCATGCAGCATTATCGCTCATGTTCTTCTATGTAAACTGGGTCAAACATCATGGCAAATTTCAACTCGTGCACCGTCGTTTCCATCTCCGTTTTTCTCAGTGTGCTGAAGATGGGAATGTCCGAGCTTAGTCTGGACCTTCCGAAATGCTGCCAGAATGGCATTAACTGGGGAAAGGAAGGTTTCAAGTGTCTCAACTACCAGAGGCCGGTAAGTGCTGAAACGTACGTTTAATTTTGCTTCCGACTTCCCGAAAGGTAATCCACGTTTGAACAGATTGTAGGAGTGCCGGACTCGGACCAGGAAGAGTGTTTCTCCATGGTGCAACTCTGCTGCGAGAAAACTCAGAATGACTTGGAATGCGAAAAGGGTTTGAAAATGTTTAAAGAAAGCAATTACTGTCCGGCGAAGAGCGCCGAAACTTGCGATGACACCGGCAGGAGATGCTGCGAAATCTGTCGGGTCGGGAAAGTCCTCGGCTCCGCAAGGGCCACCTGCTCCTCGGTTAACTTCGAAATCGACGAGGACCTGAGGAAGGTGTTTCGAAAATGCTGCGAGGAAGAAAATCCCCCGCCGGCGAAACCGAAGGAGCGGCCAAAGAACGGAACCAGAAGCGACGCCCCCACGGAGACCAAAGACGAAGCGGACGATTACGATAACTACGACGCCTACGGCATTCCAACCCCCGCGACGGACAGCCTCTGCGATCTCATGCCCGGAATTTTGTGCGCCCACATTTGCGTCCCCACGCCCGGTTCGTACTACTGCAAGTGCAGAGACGGATTCGTGCTAATGGAGGACCAGAAGACGTGCCAGCAGGAAAAGATCAGGCCGAAGCCGGCCACGGTAGCGCCGCCGCTGATAGTGCCAAATCCGGAAAAACCCGTTCCGCTTCACAAGCCGAAGAAGGCGGCGGACCGCTCGAGGCCTTTCGCCAACAAGACGTGCAGCGATTACAATCCCTGCCAACAGGAATGCGTGAACACCGGCTACGGTATAAAGTGCAGCTGCCGCAAGGGCTACGCGATAGACGTCGACAGAAAAAGTTGCAACGACGTAGACGAATGTCTGGACAACACGCACATGTGCCATCCCCAGCTGGAAAAATGCGTCAATCTCCCGGGCCATTATCGGTGCGTGCTCGACGGTTTCGGTCAGCAGCAGAACAGAACTCCGTTCCCCGCGGGGAACGGGAACGGCGAGAATTGCCTGCCCGGATTCGAGAGGAACTCCTCGGCCTGGGAGGAATGCGTCGATATCGACGAATGCGATTACGACAACCATCCGGAGGTGTGCGAACCGGAAAAGGAGTGCGTCAACACGCAAGGAGGATACGAATGTAGGTTAGTTGCGACTGGTGTAACAGTATGTAAGACGAGGCTAAAAAGATTAAGATCATCCGACGTAACTTCCTCATTAAGCCGTCCTTAAGAATGCCATCCGCAGCAGACCGCACAGCGCGATAGTAAAGTCCTAAAGCCGGCCTACTCCAGGGGTGTCTTAGCTTGTCGAGCTGACTTGCTAGCGAAGTCGGTTAGAAACCGGGCCCGGTTCTCCAGGCGAACGAGGCCCTTTGTCACTGGTTCGCGTAGTGATGTGTTGATGTTCCAGGTGCAAAGCCGGCTTCCGAGAGGATCCGGACACCAAAAGCTGCGCGGACATCAACGAGTGCCAGACGAACGCCCACAACTGCCTCGCCACGCAGAGATGCGACAACACCCTGGGTGAGTAACCGACCAAAGATTTAAAATCGGCGCATCGAAAAAACGGGTTTAATCCGCCGGCGACTTTTCAGGTTCCTTCCAGTGCATACGATTCACCGGTTGCGGAACGGGCTACACGCTGAATTCGCAGACTGGAATATGCGAAGACGACGACGAGTGCGCACTCAAGTTAGACAACTGCCAGCAGTTGGGACACATGTTTCAGTGTCGAAATACTCCCGGTAAAAGGCGACTTTTCAAAATCGCCGAACCACTGGTTCAGGACTGCGCCGCGACATAATCGTAACCCACCGTTTTGCAGGATCGTTCAGATGCGAGAGAATAATATGTCCTTCCGGAGACAGGACCTGCAACGAAAAACTCTGCCGACCCGGTTACGAGCAGAACGAATCCGGAGATTGCGTCGACGTCGACGAGTGCAAGACGGGGAAGCACAGCTGCATTCGCAACCAGGAGACGTGCATAAACTTGGACGGCAGCTACGCGTGCAAGCTGATACTTGTGTGCCCTCCAGGGTATGTCCGGGATTTCCGTGCGACGTCTTTCGGCGGTCGGTCGATTGAGCAAATGAGTCTGAAGCGTTTGTTAAAATAATTAATCAGGTACGAGGCCACTGCAACCGGTTGCGCCGACGTCGACGAGTGTGCCACGAAGAAGCACACGTGCAAAGGTCTGGCGAAATGCAAAAACGAAGTCGGCAGCTTCACGTGCGAGTGTCCGCCGGGATATCAGACCGACGACACCAGCTCCTGCGAAGACATCAACGAGTGCAACTTGTATCTGTGCCCGTACAATTCCGAGTGCATGAACATACCTGGCAGTTACAGGTGCATATGTAAAAATGGATTCAAAAACGTGGGCATCAACACGTGTCAGGACGTCGACGAATGCACATCCCAACCCGGTACGTCGTCGGAACGACTTCGGACTGTCGCGTCGAAGAAAACCTTTTGACCGACCTCAAATTTCAGGTATCTGCGAGCACAATTGCATAAACGTATTCGGTTCCTTCCGCTGCACCTGTAAGACGGGTTTCAGACTGCACGAAAACAACAGGACCTGCGTCGATCTGAACGAATGCGAAATGTTCAAGGACCAGAAACTCTGCATCGGAGAATGCATTAACACCCCCGGGAGCTATTCTTGCACGTGTCCGTCGGGATACATCCTCGGCACGGACGGAAGAACCTGCCAAGATATAGACGAGTGCATCCGAAATCCCTGCACAGGTTGGTGGCGTTTCGACGAGTTCCCCTGTGGCGGAGAAAACGCTGTTTTAACACCTTGACGTCTCTCCAGGGGAAGATCAGGTGTGTCTGAACACGAGGGGCAGTTATCGGTGCAACTCCATAAAGTGTCCGCCGGACTACGTGAAGGATGCGGAACATAAAAACCGCTGTCGGCGCCTGAAAACGTACTGCAGGCAAAACGATATGAGCTGTCTGCAGAGGCCCGTTACCTACAGCTTCAACTTTATAACCTTCGTTTCAATGTTGCCGATACCTCCCAGCGGCCATCTTGACTTATTCACCATGAGAGGTATGTACGTGAACCTTCCAGAAATACAAGTGCGCGCGCGGCACGGGCACGTTTTCCGCGATCGCTCAAGCGCGTGAGTTCTGCAACGCCTATATGGGATTAATCGTTTGTTTTTCCTGTTGAGGACCTCTCTGGCCGGCGGCGGAAGCCCAGTTCACCCTGGAGTTGCTCTCCGCGAGGGCTCCACCGAGCATCCCTCCGTCCACGAAAGACTTCTTCAGGCTAAGAATGCAGGAGTGGAACCAGGCGGTCATCTCCCTGGTGAGACCGATTCCGGGTCCGCAAGAGCTGGAACTGCAGCTCACCATGAAAATGTATCACAATGGAATTTTCGGTGGTATCGGGGTGGCGAAACTTTTCGTGCACGTTTCAGAGTTTGAATTTTAACCCAATCTCCCAGAGCCACTTTTGCAAAAGAATTCACTCAAAAAACGAAAAAAGGTCTGAACTTATGTTGCTGTTACTTTGCCCAGGTAGGAGTAATAACCCGTACTCAATTATAACGATCCGTGATATCCGCGCAGCTTTATTTGTAGCTTTTCTGTTTTCAGTGTCAGAATTATATTAAAATATATCAAAATGATATTGAACGATTCCGAATCCGTATACCCGAGAAGCTTTTAAATCATAGAAAGCTCATATATTTTCGCCGGAGTAATAAGTCGAAAAGGGAGGCTTTCCCGGAGCCGTACCTGTAAATCAAAATATTTCTTTCCTCTCTGTTTTTTTTTTTTTTATTAGTAAACCTAATATTTTTCTTTTTTTTTACCTCCATTTCTGTATTTGCAAAGTTTCTGGTCTCGCCACCTTCCGATGGGTTTTCACAACGTTCGCATCACATCGATCACAACGTTCGGTACCCGTCGGGGCTCTCGAGACCCCTGCCGCATGTGCGGGAACAGATGGAAAGCCAATAAAATGAATATCATCGGCACTAATTTCGGTATTGATCCCGGAAGGAAACCCTCACTCTGCCGGGGGTTGGCAGACACCGATAGCAATCGCTTTGAAATTCCGAAATCGTAAATTATTTCGCGACAGGATTTATCTAAAATGTGTCCACCAAAAAGGTTTTACAAAGATCGTTACGGCTTAGCAATCAATAACCAGGGCGAGATATTTGAGAATTTCCGCCGAACAAAATCCGACAATTCTTTGCTTCCGTCAGACCAAAGCGATAGAATTTTAATTAAACGTCTGGAACAATTGAAATAAATGGCAGAATTATTCTTCGATGAATTATTTCGTGGCCATTCAAGACCTCCTTCGTGAAAGTCACTTGGCAATTCCGCGCTTTTAGCATAATGGAGTCGCTCAACCCCGACAGCGGCCTCAGCCGGGAACCGCGCATCAATCGGCGGAAATTCCGCTCCCCGGTGCCCGCGTGCCGGAAACATACGTCCGCATAACGCATTCGCGTGATCGGGATTATGACAGTCAAAATATTTCATTCCGCTCCCGCAAATGGATCATCTGAAATTGAGAAAACGCTCACGGACGAAGAAGGAAGGCAGTCATGAGATTCACGAGGAAAAACGAGAAAAAGTCATTAGAAGGATAATTCACGAAAGACACATGTGCAAGTTTAATGGGTTAAACCACGATTTACAAATGTCAATTTCCCACAGCTCCGAAAAAGAGAATACAAAGCGAGTGGAGAGAAAAAAAGATTTGGAGATTTATCCGGGAGAGATGCGGATGCTGCCGCTTTCTTCCCTTACGCGGTGGATATCGCGGAGTCATGCAAGGAAGGAAAACCGAGAGCGAGCGACCGGGGAAATGTCAAAAACACGCGACCAAAACGAAGCCAACTCCCTCTCCCATCGGCCCCGAACCTTTCTCCGCGCACGCAAAAATAACTTTCTCAGCGAGTTCCATCGCTTGCGGTCCTCGCGACTGCTCGTCCGCCCCGAGCCTTCGGATTCGCAATTGAGTTCTTGGGGTTTTGCGGCGCTTCTGCCACGTCCGCCTCGTCGGCGACCGCGACGCCGAAGCGAATTCGGAGCCCGCGTCGTGGCAGGATCGCGGAAGCGCGTCCCGGAGGGGCGAGAGGCCGGCCGGCGTTCCCCAAAGGTCGGACCGGAACCGGAAGGCGATGGCCGATTGATTTCCTCGCATGCGGACGGCTCGTTCGAAGCGAATTCAGAGAGAAAATCCCAAAAGGAAAGATCCGGGTCCGTTCGAGGTCCCCGAGAAGGTGAATGTTTGGCCTCGCCCCCCGAAAGGGGCGGCCTGGGAGGGTGTTTTAAAAGGTTTTCCTTTTAAAAGCTCTTTTGATGGTGAATGTTTTTTCTCCTTTCAGTATGATAATAGATAAAATATTTGGGCTTTTACGGCGAGGATTTTGGAGGATTTATAATTAGAGCATACAATAATTATCTTCGCGAGAATAAGGCAAATACTTAAAAGCCCAAAGGCCCGCACATAACACGAGGTCCTTCCTTGTTCCCCGATGTATTTCATCCCTTTGCCGTACATCCTAATTTATCTTATGTGATCGATTGCTTTAACGCTCTCGACCTAATTGCATTTAAAAAAAAAGAAAAAAAAGGGTAAAATTTTGTTAAGTTTAACTTTTAAAGCTTTACCTTTTTTTTTTTTTTTATTAATTTATATTTACGAGGAACCCTCAATAAAAATTTTTAAAAATAAACCGCGACGGTTCAGAATTTTCGGGTGTCGTAGATGCGATGACTTTTCCAAAGATAAAAATTCCAACGCAGGGCAAACACTGCGGCATTAATGAAAGGATAATGGGATAAGGATAACGCCGCTAAATAAAATGTAAGCCATTTTGCAAAATGCCTGGATTCTTTCAAAAATTAATGATTTAAATGAAGAAAAATACAATGGAACCTTTTAAAAGATATCAATTAAAGGGAAATTTTTAGCTCTTTTTAAGTAAAAAATATGACAATCGGAAATAAATGTGGGCAATTATTTTTACGAAAAAACAGTTCCCTTCTAAACTGAACTCGAATTTTATGGTAAAGATGCAATATATATATATATATATATATATATAAAATAAAAAAGGCTGGAGGGAATATTTCTGTTTCATTTCCTTAATCGAAGAGGAAGAAGAAATTTTGAAATTTTCCGCTTAAAACAATGAAAAAAACGGATCTGGGCAAGTGGAAAATCGACTTCGGTCCAAGGGGCCCAGAGCAGGTCTCTTGCATCGAACATGTAATATCTGCCCCTGAAAAATGCGGAAAAATCAACTTTAGCTGCGGAACACTTTTTCCGGGCCGAACCAGATTTTCAGGCAAGACACTTCCCCAGGCCTCCCGCACCCGCGTTCCGCAGGTTTAACGTTACAGTGGACGAGTTTTCGCGAAGGATGTCTCGGTGCCTTTCCCAGGTACAATTAGAAAAGAGAACCGGAATTCCCGTCGCGTGAGGAGGATAAGGGATCCGCAAAATTTTGTAGGCTGGGAGGGGGGGGGGGTTGGAATGGGAAGGTTGTCTTCATGAAATCCAAAAGGTCGGGAAAAAGAGAACCGGAAAATATAAAATATCAATAATCCCAAAGAATGGCAGTTATATATCTCTTGGGAGGTTTTTTACCTTGTATTGCAGCGTAAGGATACGGAGCTGGATCTTTAAGCTGTTATACATTTTCTCCCGTGCACATTCTACGAATGTCACTGTCATAAATCAACCCCTTCGAAACGGTCTGGATATTGAAATGATGTTCTCCGTATTCGGTAGATTATCGTCATCCCTCCCGAACCTTTTCCGAAACCAAAGAAAATTCTCATTTCCTTTTTTTTTTTTTTTTATAAGCAACAGAAAATTATTTTCGGTTATGTTCCATTGGATTTTTTTATTGCCGGCATCTGGGCTAAGCCTCGAGAGCCCGAAGCCCCGATCCCCGCCGTCTTCTGCCTTTTCATTTTTTGGCGGGAACCTTTCGATCTGGTATCCAGTTCGGATTTCGCGGGGATTCAATTTGGAAAGGTTTTCCAGGTTGCTCGGATCTTGGTGAGAGGAAAAAAAGAAAAAAAAAGCGTACATTTTCCGGACACCGTTTCATTCGAAGCGTTTGCAAGTGATTTTCATCCTGGTCCGGGAAAATGAAGGATTCGTGATTTTCGGTCGGCATTTCGAGAAAAGGCACCGACGCGATGTACGCGGCCATTCGCATCTAGCTCCGGACGGGCGGAATGCTGCTCGCCGAATTCAGGTGCGGGGATCTCCCAGTGGAATCCGGCGGAAGTTTCATCGTGACGCGGATAAAGCCCGCTCGGATGCAAATGAAGGTAAGCAACTTTTTGGTTGGGAAAAATTATGGAGAAAATTTATTGATTTAAAAAATTCGCGCCCGCGGCACCTCCGGGAGAAATATTTCGGCATTAGGAGGCTAATGTCAGGGGTCACGTCTCCCTGCGGCTTCATCCCCAATCTTGGGACCTCTATTTCATTATCTCTGTGCGATGTTTCGCTCTGCCTCCCGCTCCAGCGAGCAGCCGGAGAAGAGGAAGATTCCGGGCGTTCTCGAGTATAAATAACGTTAAGAAAAACCCGGCTCGTCGTAGGTGCGACTCCGGCGTTCGCCAAAGTTCGGCATGGCGGCGTCCGTGCCGTTTCGGTCGGAAAATTCTTCCCTGATGCGCGAATACTTTGCAACTTGGAAATAGTTTGCGTCCAAGCAGTTTGAGGCGACGCAGCGAATTCCGCTTCCAGCGGTAACACTCGGAAAGTGAGCCTGCCAGGCTCGGCAGCCCCGAACATCCCCTTGTCCGTGACTTCGAACAATCCCAAAGGGCAGCAACCGAAACGATTCCCTCCGCCATCTGTTCGCGACAAACTTGGAGCAAGGCGGGAGATAGATTTTCCGACATAACCGGCAGCATTCGAGACTCCCCGGATAATACACAAAATGGAATCCCTTTCCCAGGCTTTTATGTAAAACCCGGGATGAAATATTTCGGTTTATTCTCTGGTTCGGTCACCAGCTGATGGATTTTATTACTCTGTGACAGATCTAAGACGCCTCCGAGTTTATTTACTTTATGAAAGGTATCCCGCCACAATTTCCTTTATTATATTTTATTCGAAAGTCAAGTTTTCTATTTTGTCTACCTGGGGAGATTTTATTGCTTTATTCATATTGAAGGATTGTTTTACAGCATTGCGGAAACGTCTCTCGCCGCGAAAAATATTATCCAAGAGTTTATCGATTCCCTTTTCCCTTTGGCTTTGTGCTTAACGATCGACAAAAGTATGTTTTAATAAAAAGAAATTTATTGTTCGACCATCCGAATCTAATGGTCCGCTGATTCAAGGCGGAACCTGTCGCCGGGGCCAATTTTAGGATTATTAAGCAAGAAAAAGGAAAAAAATCGTGAATTGAGGTACGCTGACAAAACGGACACCTCGGAGAAGGACAAAAGCCTTCGAGGCAAACCTTTTCGGGATTTCCCGCGGACGCTGGCGCGGCATTTCCCACCACAGCGCAGCCTCAAGTCTGTTGGAAATGAAATTTTATCAAAAGTTGAATTTAAAAGATTGTTTTCAGTTTTTATGACGAAATTTCTATCAATTTAGATTTTGCGGATTTATTGCGTATTATTATAGGAGGTAAATAAAAGAGGTTGGAAAAATTGATTACTATCGGAAAAGATCCCTTATAGCAGAACTAATACGATTTCGGAAATTAAAAGGAATAGTTCGAAAAGTTTTGTCTCTTGTTTTCGTTACAATGCGTGAACAAATATAAAAAAAAAAAAAAAGCAAGACCTTTTGAAAACCATCGAAAATATTCTTCATTCAGAATGAGTTACTACGGAAAAAGTGAAGAAAATTTTGCGCCGAAAGAAGATGCAGGACAAGAAATTTTGGATTGCATTACTGCAGCTCTTTTAGGAGTAGGGAGACCGTTCTGTTCGTAATTAAACAGGCTAAGGGTTTGCGTTAGGAAATTGCATTGTTTGAGTTGAGCTGCGATATCAGAAAATTTTATGCCTCTAGTGACAATGAGAAAACCATCGCAATAGGCGATAAAAAAAAAAAGAAAAAGCATGCGACCGGTTAGCAACAGCAATATCTCGATCCAAGAAAAAAACGACAGGACGTTTTTCAACGCTTTTATTACAGCGTACGACGAGTCTAATAATCAGGAGGATCCCGATCTTCGCGTGATCCGACAGCTATTTTCAAATTCGGGTGACCCGCTTATGCCTGCGCAAAAATGCAAAGAAACAGAAACTTCTGTTCGCCCGTGATAAATAATTCATTCACGAAAGCGACGCTGCGAAACTTTTACCCGAAAATTGCCAGAACGCCAGCATTTTTCCCAAAAGAAAAGCTTCAAACAAGGAGAACGGAAATCCACAGGAAAAAAAAAAAAAATAAGTGTTTTACATTCTCACGAGTGAAAATTAAAATTGCAGCTCCGGCCAGGTATTCGCAGCTACAGTCTTGTAAATGAAGAAATGCACAATGCATGCGAGACGCATCTCGACGCCGCGCGCAACGTAAAAGCTTTTAGGTGGTGGCATTGGGAAGGTTCAACCGACGTGGGATTTGGGAGGAATTTAAGGTTATTTAAGAGTAATAAAAACATATATATTGTTATTTGTTCGAAAATCACTTGCATCCGCTATTTTTCACTTAAGCATTTGCCGCAGTACGTTCCGGGGTGGCACTATCCATGCCCCCGACACCGGTAAAAGGGGGCGTGGCACGAAGATTTTTGACGGGAGGGAAATGCCCTTTTTTTTTTTTTTTCTTTACTGGAGAACTTTTTTTCAACTTCTCCAGCGAAGTTTCCTCGTATTCGAATTGATCTCTCTCTCCCCGGGGAAAACAATATTTCTGAGTGACTAATGTTAACAAAGAAAATACCCACTGAAAAGAACTAAGTTGATTTTATTTACTGATGCATGGAGGAGTGAGCCGAGACGTCTTTAAACAAAGGAAAATGGGGAGACCTGGGACGGTTTGAAAAGAAAGCCTCCAAGATATCTTGACAAGTCGGTATCTTTAAGCATGATTTAAATTCAATATTCAGTTCGATGAATTATTTTCTGGAAAAAAAAAAAAATAATAATGGAGTAATAAATCCCATTCAAACCGCTGAAATAAATCATCTAAAGATTTCTGGATCTGGAACACTGGAACGCGGGACTAATTCAAAAAATATTTCATCTTAAACTTGAATTAAACGTAAAAGTTTCCTTCGGTTCGGGTTCTGGTTAAGGGAGCATGCTGAATCGGAGGGATGGAGTCCGCGGCTTATTTGCGCACCGCTCAAATAGCGTGGTTTCATTCGATGAAAGGCGGGAGGCGAGGATCGGGGTGACTTTTACCCTGTTCTTTATTCCACCCTTTGTAAGGGCGCCCGAGGTCCGCAAGGTTCGCCGAGGCCGCGGAGCACGCTTTCCTCGCGAGACGCCGTCCGGATTTCCGCCGGAAGTCCTCCCGGTTCCGGGCAAGGTTTCTCGAAATTCTCGCTCCTCGACGTATCCGGATCCCCCGTTACCGAGGAGCCGAAAATTTGCACGGAGAAAGGGGCGGAAACCCGGGGATTTCCCTCTCCCTTCCTCGCCGTCGGATATTTATCAAAATCAGGCCGGCAAATTGAGGGAAAAGGCTTTTCCTCTTGTTTCTCCGCTACCCACCGGCAGCAAATTCAGCGTAAAAATAATTTCGTCAAAATTCAATTTGTTTTCCGTCCCGGGTTCCAGAAAGGAACGCAGAAAAAAGAGCGTTAAATCCTTTTTTTGTTTTTGACAAACTAAAGATGGCCGTAAATGTTTATTATTTTTTAATCATTTCGCTTACATCTCCTATATCAATTAATTGCAGTTAGTAAATTTCTTCGCTGCCGAAGTTGCATGAATGGGTAAGCAATTTGGCGGGGGGTGCTCGGGGAAAATAAGGCTGCCGAACGGAATTTCCGCAAGGCCCCGGGGAAACGTGCGAGGCTTTAAGAATTCGGAACCCGGTAGAGCGTTTGTTTTTCAAACTCTTTCACGCTGTTTCTTTGCCGCAGGAAGCTGGAAATGGAAGGTGATGAGCTGAACAATGAAAAAGAAGGAATTATCAGAAAGACGAAGGACCAGTAAAGGAAGTTCAGCGTAAGTATTTCCGCCGCGGATACCGGACCCGAGAGGAGCGCGGCAAACCTCTGGGATTTCCCGTAAAACGCGCCCGTCATCGGTTCCTCGCCGAAACCCGCGACAGGGAACTTCGGAACGCATGCGAGGAGTTGGTGCAGACCGCACCCGAAAGGGAAGAGCTTCCAAGAGAGCCTTTCGCGAGCGGAAGGTCGGCGCGGCTTCCGGCAAAATCGTAAAGATGGAACCGGGGAGCGGCAGCGGGCGCTGGTATAATAAGGTTTCCTCGCAAAAGGCTCGTAAATTTCGAAGAGAGAGCGAGGGAAGACCGAAGGGACTCCAGCAGCGCTACGTGGAGGACGCGGAGGAAAGAATGGGAGAACTGGGAACGGCACGGATCACGGCTGCCAGATTTATCGAAACACAATCCGTAGATTCGGATTCGCATTGGGAAAAAAGGAGAACCTTCGGCCGCCTTTCTTCTGGAATTTATTAAACGCGCGGAAGTTTCGGACGGGGGCAGGCAGGCGGTGAAAAACGCATCATCTTCGGGACATCGAAACGGGCATTGGGTCTAAGCTAAATAAAGCCGGGATGAGCTTGCGTGATCTCTCCGGGGAACAAAACTGCAACCCTTGCCGAGCAAAATCCCTCTGCCCGAAATGGTTGTTTCAACGACAGAAAGCTGTCTAAGCCGGGAAGATCCTCAACGAGCATAAGTTATGGTCTTTACCTCCGTCAGCGCCTGCCGCAAAGGTTTTCCAAAATACGGAGATCCGCCGTCTTTCGGGGAAACTTTTCACCGCGTTTGCCGTTTAAATCAGGAATTTCCGCAGCCGAAATGCGCACCCGCGCACTCGGATGGGGATTCTTTGCGCCGCGTTCGGCGTTCGCCGCGGCGGGGTCCCGGCGCATCTCGGCCGGTCCCGTCTGCCGAACGTTCGAGCGGTCGAGGCAACCGGGGCCAAGGCGGGAGCGAGAGAAGAAAAAGCTTTTCCCGATTTTCCCCGTCCGTTACGTCGAGCGGGAAAACGCAGTAATTAATTATTGTAATTTTGATTTATTTCAGATCGTTCGCCATGAGGAATCCCGTTCCCACCTCTCGATTCCATTTATTGGCGGTCACTTTGATTCTGAGCGCAGTTGCGGTTTGGCCGATCGGTTATGCCACAGCTGAGGTTGGTGATTATCCATATTCGGTGACAGGTTTGAAATCGGTTTTTGAAGGTACCGTACCCGTTACAAACATTTCGGTTAACCTCGAAATCGCTGTCGTGAAAATTTGGAGCACGGCACGTACAATCGATCGGAGCGGCGCATTTGGAAAAACCTGAGAAGGCGGACCCAGCGCGGGCATCGCTTGCAAGAAGCGAACTCGTCCTTTCGAATCGGGTATCTCGGCAAGAAAGAGACGAGACGTGGCGGCAGACCACGCAAGGTGCCATTTGCGCATCTTCGCAGCGGCGAGCGTTTACCGTCGCCTGCGACTCACGAACGCGTTCGCTTAGATTGTTCGCTTAGATCGCCCCGTGCTTGCTTCGAAAAATACGGCGCAAGACGCTCAAATTAGAAAATGTTATCGATCTTAAATGCTCTTGCGACGAGATATTTTATTGGGAGAGCAAAATAGCGGGCAATATTGAAATTCCTGTCTCCGGGACTCTGACAAATGTATTTTAATTTCCGAAATCCATCTGTCAGCGAGGCAAACTGATGTATAATAACATCGCGCCGCCCGGCTAACAACTCATTCTCCATGCAAACTCCTTTTTTCCTTTTTTCAGTTCGTCTCCCCATTGTCCAGAGCAACACGCGATCATCCCAATGAATTGCCTACGGTCCCGTCGATACCCGGCCCACGTTGTCGCGCCTCTCGAGACTCCTTTAGGATGCCTTTTGACATCGCCTTTAGACGCGGAGGGAAGCTGCGTTCCCGTTCGGGCGAACCGAAAACGTTTCATTCGGAAACCTTCCTTTCCTCCGTCCAATTAACCTTTTTTAAGCCTTTCGAATAGCTCGAAAGTAGAGTTGGATTATTAATGATGTTGAAGCGGAGAAAGAATTAGACTGCGGGGAATAGGAGACAGAGTTATATACTTATTTTAAAAGTGCGGTATGAGTAGGTAAACGATCAGTAATTGCAGAATGAGCTCTAATGGAGGCTAGATTACGGTACAACACCTGAGTCCGCTAATGTTCCCTTACTTTAAGTTAAAATGGTTCGCTTCTCTAGCCACTTTTGATTATATAATTTTTCAGTAAATAAAGCCGATGAATTATTTCTCCTCTGGACGAGGCTTCCAGCGCGACGGAGCCCCCCGAAAAATGGCATTTGCTGCGCTTGTAAGACGGAGGATCGGCCCGATCCTCCGAGCACTGGGCGGTCATTCTGCGCCCCCGGGATCCTTCTTTCATGCGGCACGGAAAAAATTATCGCGCACGTTTTATTGCGCGCTGTCGTCGTCCGCGTGCCGCGACGCCCCCCGAAAAAAACTGAAAAAAAAATGGGCGGGGGGGGGGGG